>JAMXBD010003309.1:0-127340 GCA_024138025.1 Combretum micranthum
AGCAAATCATACATCAGTCCCAGCTCATACTGCACTAACATGAAGGCATCCAAGGATATTTTCCTTGAAACATACTTCCATGTTGCCTGATAGTAAGTTCACTATATGTAGTACAACTCATCTGCAAAGAAATATGTCAATGTGGATAGAAACCATTAACTTCATCAAAACTAGTACCTTCCACTTTCGTATCTTTCCACACATGAATGAAACGATCATGTTTTTTGTTTAAATGATAGATTTGAGAGTTCATGCTCTCTCATATTTGACAACTCTCAATATAAATATAAGAATTGCCAAATATGTAAGAGGATCGTGTTATTCCAAGATATAATGACAACATAGAGTGCTATCCCTATTTTAGTAACAAGATTAAGCAAGTGTCTCATCCATAAGTTACTTCTTCTAAGGAATAAGCAATGATATTGTCTAGTTATCCAAGATGTAAAATTAGGAACAAAACCCATAACAAATGTAGTTGATGGTTTAGCAATGGTTCCTTTCTGCATAATTCTTCTATATGTCGAGCAAGAAGACCGAAAGCGAAGTTGCTACCGCATTAGTAGGCACATATGCAGACCATGTGAGAATCTTCAACTAGATTACTTTTGAAGTCTTCCTTCAAGAACCAAAGAGGACAAAAATAATTTGTATCGACATGGTAAGTAATACCTAAATGAACCTCCTGCGTATATAGAAACTGGATTAATTTTTGGATCGGAGAAACATTGCTCTTTTGCATTCAAATTTTAGGCTAAGGGATTTTTGGTGGTGAATTGTTTTGGGACGAAATGCAACACTACCTTATGCCTTTTATACAAGAATAAGGATGTGTAAAGTCACCATTTTAGAGATACATTATATTCTTTTCCTCTAATTTTAGTTTTAGTTTGATCTGATGGTCTTTACCTCTAATTAATAATTAGAATGAATTTCTTCCTTTGAGCTTGTTGATGAAATAATGTTAGATACTTACCCTTTCATTGGGATAAATGAAAGGAACATATTCATTACCTTTTATCAATATGGCAGTATTTGAAATTTTTTCCCAAATGCATTTTTTAATCAACTATATTTGACACATAAAAATCATTGGATCTCAGCCTACACATGCTTATTATGCATTATGAATCGATGCTGTTAATGACAGGTGCACTCAGGCTTAGAATAGTACGTGCTTTTACTGTAACAAGATTAAAATCCTCTTATCTTAATAAATGTCCCGGAGCATATTAATATATGACATGATGTAAAGACAAAGAACTGTTGGTTTTGGTCTTTTTAAGCTATGTTCTTTAATAAAATAAGGAAAACTAGTAAAAAGTTATGGCTAATTCCTATAGAATACATGGCCAGTGTTAGCTCTATAATAATAATAATAATAATAATAGTAAACACTAAGATACGAAGATAGAGGCACTAGGGTTGGGAATAAGCTAAACTACTAGCGAGCTACTCGAGTTGGGCTTGATTCAAGTTTGACTCGACTCAAACTCGATTAGTAAATAAGCCAAGTTTGAGCCTATGATAATACTTTTTATTTAAACAAGCTAAGCTCGAACTTTGATTCACGCTTATGAGTTATCTCTTGAATATGCTCGCGAGTTGGCTCATTAATAGCTCATCAACAAGCTCATTGGAAAATGTATAAGTTTTGTATTAATGATATATTAATATATAATTAAAATAACAAAACTAATTTCTACTTAATATATATGTATTTACGTTTAGCAATTCTTATATATTATCTTTAGCCTTGAAAAAAAAAAAAATGGAAAATAGTTATTAAATGAGTTGAGCTCAAGTTTTAATTTCAGGTTCAATAAAAGCTCATTAGGTTAAATAAAAGGCTTAGCTCAACTTGAGTTGGATTCGTAAATGAGTCAAGCTGGAACTTAAAATAAGACTCATTTAGCTAAATGAGTCAAGCTCAAACCTAGATTTCAAACTTATTAAAAAGACCCGAGCCTTCTAAAGCTCAGCTTAGCTCGTTGTGCAGCCCTAGAGGCACCATACATAAAATAATGTTTTCAAATTAATAAATATGGAATGAATGTACGATGATTTCCCAACACTACCTTGTGTCGTTTCTATAATAATGAAGTTGTCCAAACTCACCACTCTAGAAGATATAGAATTGTATTCTTCCTAGTTTAGTTTTAGTATTACTTTTCTACCTGTAATTTATCAAAGAATATATTCTTCTTTTGAGCAATAGAAAAAGACATATTAACATGCCCATTTATTAAAGAACGTTATTTTATCTCTTACGTTAGTATTTGATGTTTCTGTCCAGCCATGTACTTAGTTAATCAAGATGGCACATGAAAAAATTCAAATAGCCGCATTCATCTAATCTCTAACTTACATGATTGATAAAAAGGAGAAAAAAAAAAAAGTGCCCCTAACTACTGAGGAACTTTGCAAAGGTTTTTAACGTTTATTATTTTATTGTTTTCTCGAAGAGATGCAATACTACTTAGGGTTTTATACAATAATAAAATGCCAGTGGAAAATATATAATATATTTTTACCTTTAATTTATAAAAGAATATATACTACTTTGAGTTGTAAACCACATTTGATACCTTACCTTTCCATAGGGGTAAATGCAAGAAAAGTGTTCAACCTCTTTTGTCATTATAGTAATATTATCCATAGCTTGATGAATATCACACATAAACAAACAATCCTTGGACTCATATAATCTCATCATACACAAGCATATTATAAATTAGGTTTGTCATAGCAGCCTCTAAAACTGTTCTTCATATCACATCTTAACAACCGTGATACTTAGTTAAAAATAAAATTATATAAATTGAAAAGTATATATATATATATATATATATATAAGTTTAAAAAATTCACTAAGTTCATAACTCTATTCATTTGGGCTGAATTTTAACTATATTCTGGAACATGTTAAATAAAAATAATTGTGACTTGATAATATAGATGAAATTACTAGAGTCAGTACTACATTTTATTTCTTTTAAATGATATTTCAAGCCAACAATAATAACCACAACGAGAAACATTGTGAAACGATGCTCCAAAAAAGAAGCACGATACATGGAATTATGGTGTCAAGTTAGTGAAATATTGGTACATATGGCATGGGCAATTTTTTATTTATTAACTGCTATAATAGTTATTGATATAGTCCATCTCCTTGCATGACCAGTGTTCATGCCATTAGAATCTTGGCCGTGGCATGAATTAGATAATGCCAAACAGGTAGTTTGAATATAGAGGTTTTAAGCTCGTTCTGATTTGGTGTGTAAACACTACTAATATTTGGGAATATACAATGTGTGAAAAACATGAGAGGTAGTTGCTTTAAAAACAACCCAGTCTCCTACCATGAGTACGAAAATTGTTTCGATAAATACTTATACACCACGTGTATATAAACACAATATCTAATGCCTAATAAATTGTTTCTTTTTTCTTTTCATTGCATAGCAATCTTCTTTACATCTTAAAGTACCATGTGTGACATGAAAGTGTGATTTCAAATTTAATTTGGTATCAAATGTGTAGCTATATCATAACAGATAGAGCTAATGGGATGCAACCTGGAGGGTATCTATAATCACTAGCTTTACATCTCTTTATTCTAATCTGATGTGTATTTTTAGTATTGATTAGCTTTCTCATCTACATAATTTGAATGTATTTTCTCATAAAGCTTCCATCGTATTCTTTGTGATTTCTTTTTGTCTCTTTTTATTATTTTAGCATATTGGTGCATAGGTCTTTCCAACAGTAATTAAAATCCGAGTCTTCCGTGTTATTAACATTTTCATTCCGATTATGTTAGATCGGTGAAATTAACAGCTAATCATAAATACATTTTAAAACTATTGGCTAACTGCACATAGATTTCCATCATTTCATAACTTTTGAAAATAATACACATATCTACCAAATCATGGTTAGAATCTCACATTGTTGCTATTTTTTCAGTGAAGTTATGGGATTTTACTGACAAATGAATGATGTTGTGTTTTTCTTTTTTCGTTTTTTTTAATTTTTTTATTTCTATGGCATTTTTAAAGATAAGTTTACTAAATTTTTCGAGAATTAGATTGAGTATAACATAATTACATAATACTTTAAATCGTTGGGAAGGAAGATGATAGCTAATTCCTTTTTGTTAATCTGTTTTCTTTTATTATTCAATGACCAGTTGACATAAGCTAATACAATGAACCATATGACAAATGTAACGTATCTAAAGCTTCCTTAAAAAGAAAAGAAGAATTCCCAAAAATCTAGATCTCATATGAAAGAATTAGATATATAATGTAAAATCATTTCTTAAAGATACGGTTATATGTGTATATACATTTTTTTACAAAATAATCGGATTCTACAAATAGGATTTGTGAAAGTAATAAGGCCGTAAAATCGCATTTGTGGAATGCGATTTACACTTTCCTTAACAAATCACGTTTCACAGATGAGAGTTACCTCACACCACAGCTTCATCCTCGTCGGTCATCCACATCTCCTCATCGAACTTCTAAATCGCCTTCGCATCGGGAGATGACCACGCATCGGCATCTTTTGCATGCTTTGAGGTCGTGGGAAGTCCTGCGATCTAATTTCTTGCCAGTCCGACTTTTGATGTCGACCCATTAATCACCAAGATGACCTTCGATGATTATATTTAATGAAAATTGTATCTTAGGCATTCGTTTTTCACTGTCAAGCTCAGTGTAATGGAAACTAATTTCTCCAAGTGCTCTAAACAGACAATAATCCCCCATATGAAATTATAGTAATGATAATTCATATTTCTCAAGTCAACACTCTATTCCTCCTCATTCCATTATACAATTTGTGAAAATTTTAGCTCACATCTTTTGTAAATAAATCGTTAAATAATATTTGTATATTTATATTATTCTTGTGTAATCCTTTTATTAAGTGATTAATATGAATGTGCAAGTTTAGTAGAAAACAAATGTTATTTATCTATGGGTGACCACTTATTATTAATTGCTTTTAGACAATTGTCTTAATACGGTGAGTAGAAAAAGGGCGATCAAGCTAACTTTTAGTCCGGTGCTTGGATACCTGGGTTTCCTAATAAATTTCGACTAGCAAATAGAGTAGTTTGTGTTCATCTAATTGATTTGAATGTAGCAAATGGAATCGATAGGTAGTTTTATTCTTGAAGTTTTGGGGCAGTAAGTCATTTGTTGTGAAATGAAGAACAACTTCAGATAAGGAAAATTCTTGTACTTGCCTATGAATACGATCATAAATTAATTTGGCCCTCCATAAACGATGTCTCTTATTCAGTGAAAACGAGCTATCATTTTCTGAGAAGTCTTGGTCCAAATAATGTTTTTGTCATAGCCTCTTCATCATATGTGGTTGATAAGAGATTTGGGCAAATGATGTAGAATCTTGATTGCAAGTCTAAATGAAAACATTTTTTGTGGAGGCTATAGAATAATTATTTAGCTATTAACCGTAGTTTGTTTTGCATAAAAATAAATATCCAATCAAACTTTTTGTAACTATTTTTTTACCACTTTATTAACACTGTTTGGTATGTATTTAGATGTGAAGGAGCTAGCCTATCAGTAGTAGATAATGTTAGGCAAAGTAGTAAAAACTCAATAATAGGCTACCTATTTCACATTAATGAACGAAGCAAATAGTATTAAAAAGGTAATAAAAATAACCATAAAAAATTTGATTGGTATTAAATAAACTACTTTAAAATTTAGATACCCAATTGAATACAAAAGTATTAAATTTGACATTTATCACATTGAATGTTTTCACAAAATTAAAAATTAGTTAAAAATAAAATTGGTAAAGCCTTAACATGTTATACTTATGGGGGACACACCTTGGGCTATAATTGCTCTTTTATATTTCAGCATGTGACAATTTTGCTGTTTATTTGGACAAATCAATGCTCAGTATGAGGAATAGGAAAACCAAAATGACTACATATAACACTAAAATTACCACACTAATCAAAAAATGAAAAAAAGTGATCCAAGACTGTCACACCTGAGTACCCTAGTAGTAGTAAACAAGATATGCTTAAATACTATTATTAGATTACCTTCTGAGAATGACATATTTTTAATAAACAGGATCTTTTTGTTGCTTGGATAAGATGAACAAACATATATAAGACATAAATTAGTAAATAATTGTCATATCAAATTGGTGGATAATAAAAAATATCACAAACCATAACATTTCTATAAACTCCCTCAAATACATGACTAAATTTTCTAATGCAAGATACTTGCAACTAAAAGATAGAAAATATATCTTATCCTATACTATTCCTTAAGCTTCCTTCTTCTAAATTATCATCAGGACCATGCTCCTAGTAGTAATGAGCCAAGGTCGCATGGTGAACTTGAAAGGACTATTGGAGTGTGAGTTAAACCACGAGCTCAATGAATAACCAGAACTTATCACATAACACACACAAGTTATTTAATAATCATATGAAATGTATCAATCAAACATATGTACAAATACAAGCTTGGATAACCCGTAATCTAAACAGAATGAAGATTTGTGCCTTCTCATTGGGGTTGAAAGATCACAATCTATGGCCTACCTACCTAGGAGGGACTAAGCTTTCAGGAAACAACAATGCTCAATTTAATTATCTCTTTGAATTTATTGTGTCTTAACATTCATTTTCTGCTTTAGCTTTAGAAACTCCACTAAGTGTTAGTCATTTCCAAGCAATACCATAAGCGGGGTCCTTCATTTACCATTTAGTTCTTATGGTATCAACAGAACAAAGGTAATCTTGCGATTAACTAATAACTTTCTTGCCTAGATAAACCAATCATTACCAGAGATCCGAAATACTAACACGTGGTAGGCTACCACTTACTCAAATGCTATTTTATGCAAAATATGCAATGCATGTACAATTTCCATTGTTTTTAATTAAATTGAAGGCGATCAAGCAATACAGACATTCAATCATGTTACACGAACAATATAATCACACATAATTCTGTTGTCATTATTATTAGAGTGACTTGGCAATCAATGTATCATACAACAAACAGTTCCCATCAACCCATAGAATACACTCAATTTATTATCTTTTATTTATGGTTTTCTAAATTACAAGCACATACAATGTAATAAGACTAAGTCACTCACCTGCTCATGTTGCTCAATCGTAGTAATCATCAGGAAAGTCCTCACAAGTACCCAAGTCACCTATTGAGATGATTAATATATTCATCAATGACACAAAACTATATGATTAAACTTCTATTAGTGTCTAAGTATCCTATCGTGCTGCTGGGTTTTCGTTCTATTACTATATTAATTCTTTGGAGATCTTAATATAATTGAATACTAGTCTATAATTATTTTCAAGTTGTTTGGTTTGACTTTGTTTGATACTTATATCTATCAAGCGCGTATTCAGGAATTCAATAATTTAGTTAATTCACTTTTATAGTTATTATTGTTTAGAACTATCGATTTTCTTTTGATTTACTTGATATAATTTTCTTGTAAAGTATAGAAATCCCTATATTCATAAATTTAGATTATTTATATTTCCATTGTTATCTAATTATTCATAAGTATTCATTTAGATAAATACTTAGTAATTATTAGATTTATAATTTTTCTTGTAAAACTAATTAAATACATCCATAATGACAATAAATTTAATAACATAAAGACTTAAATAAAATTATTTTCGAAACATCATTGTTGGCCGAATAATAATAATAATATATTATTATTATTATTACGGTGACAATAATAATAATAATAATAATAATAATAAATAATAATAATAATAATAATAATAATATAATAATAATAATATACGGAAAGGACTATAATAATAAATAAGTTTAATGATAATAATAATGTTTTTCATAGTAATAATACTTGTAATATTTATCATATAAATTAAATCAACACTAATTCACAAATCCTTACTATTAAAGTTAAAAATTAGTAGTAATATTACTAAAATAGCTTTAGACTTAGCTTTTGAATTTTTATTATAAATGTTACATATAATAATATATAAGAAATGATAATTTCAGAAACATTATTAATTTAAGTATTTTTAATGATATTAGAAATATTAACAATTATAGTTGTAAAATTTAATGAACTTGAATTAAGTTAATAATAATGATTTATATTACCAATAATCCTTTCTTGTAATGTTAATATTACTAATTCATAATATGTATGTTAATAATTGCATTATATAATACTTAAATACTATATATTATTAATATCAAAAAATTTTTAATTCTAAACTTAATATTCAATAATTTTAATATTTTATTACTAATATGTAAGAATACTCTTAATAATTACAGAAAATAAATAAATAAAAATAATAACAGTCCTAAAAATATTTATAATATCAATTATTATATAATTTAGTTTAATTAATTTGGTTTTAAAAAAATAAAAAAAAATTATTAAATAGTGAAAGCCGAGAGGTACATGGGGTGGAACACGTCAATGTTCCTCCCGTGCTCATCAGGGAAGACACTATTCATCATCTTCCTCGATGAGCTCGGCCGAATCTTGACGATCCAAGGCCCATAATTTCATTCCAATGAGTTCCTACAACCTTTTACTACTTAAATATCAACTCAAATCATTAAAACAACAACATGATTCATGGTTTTCGGATCAACAAGGTATAACTAGGGTTTTCGAATATTACCTTACTTGACCTAATCTGATGAAATTCGAAGCTTGTTTTTATGTTGGTTATGATCCTATGATCATCAAAAGTCAGTTTCAATCCTTAGTTTAAAAAAAAAATACCCTAATTACATCAACTCACCTCATGCTCGTTTCAAGCGTTTTTCATGCTATTTTTTCCTTTGATTCGAACGAGGATGATTAGAGCAGTTTGATTTTTGTTTTTAGCTCATTTTGGTTACTACTTGGGATTTGTTTTGATCTGGAAATTTCGAGAGAAAGTTGTGCTTGTTTGCTTGTCCATTAAGATGCTTAAACCTATATATATATAAGGAAAAAGAAGAAGACTTGCTAGAGCATTTCCTTCGCTGATTTGCATCAAAATTTTCTATAATTTGGCACTGTTTTATCAGTTGTTTTTGTTGTCATAAATGAGGGGTTGAGTTGGCAATGTTTGATTGGCTTAAAGAGTTGATTTTGCTGACCTTATATGCATTATTTGAACAAATTTCGGTTCTCACTTTTCAAGAACATCCAAACCCTACATATATACATCTAACCGTATCCTGCAAGCATATATATATATATATACTAATATTTAGATAATAATTATACATATATTTAAGTAGTTTATTAAGTGACTTGGGTACAAATTAGTTAATAGTTGAGAGTTTTCGTACAAAAATATTTTTATTGAATTCTACAAAACTTAGATTATCAAACAATATAGATTTAAATTTTAATTTACACGATTAATTGTTTTAAAAATTTTATCTCCCGCGATTAAGGTTTCCTAAGCTTATTATGTCAATTTTTGTTTTAGGCTCCAATAGCTTAAGAAAACCCTAATTAGAACAATGGTGTGATTCAAATATTTATTTGAAGTTTAGATCTTTAGTTATGCATCTGTTTATGCTTTTGTTGTGTATTTATAATCCTAACGGTTTATCTTTAGGTTATCATTTCCTAACTATAAGCGTAGTTGATTAACTATTTAATATCGCATTTGATATAGAAGCTAAATTATCTATATATCTTAGGTTTTGATACCCACTATGAAATCTTATCAGTTGTATTTATTACTATCTAGGAATCTCGAATTTTAGAGTTTGAATCCATCTATAAGCTCATTACTACTCATTGTTTTAGTCTCGGGTTTTTATTGAGTTCAATAGTAGTCATTTAATCTCTATATTTATATTTTTCTATTTAATCTATTTGTATGACAAGTTTCGGGTTTGAAAATTTGGGTTTCCTTTAATCATATCTTGAATTATTAGTTCAAGATACGGAATCTCATTTTTTATATCAATTAGGGTCAAATAAGTTCTTTATTCGATTCTTAGATCTTAACCTAGCCAAAATTAAGTTATGGATCTATTCTTAGGTTTTTATTGAATTCCATGTTTACTAACTAGTTCATACTTTCTATTCTAGAGTTGTGTACTAACATGAAAAAAAAAAAAAATTCTGAGGTTAACATAGACCCCCCCCCCCCCCCCCCCCCCCCCCCCTCCTTTAAAATAAGCTTTGTCCTCAAAGCTTGTGTGCGTACCTGAATTCTCGAATAGATGTGGATAGTTTTTCTTGATCTCCTCTTCCAGCTCCCATGTCATTTCTTCAGTTCGAAGATCCCATAGCACATTGACATAGCGGATTTCTTTATTTCTAAGAACTTGCACTTTTCTGTCCAATATTCTAACAGGATGCTTTTCGTAAGTCAAATTCTCCTTCAGGTCAATTGGTTCCAGTTCAACTATCTTATCTGTATCCGGTACATATTTTCTTAGTACCAATACATGAAAAACATTATGTATGCTAGATAAATTGGGCAGTAATGCAAGGCTGTATGCCAAGTTCCCAACTCGTCCCAATATCTCAAATGGTCCTACATATCTAGGACTCAACTTTCCTTTTGTTTGTCCTCTATGAAGACTTTTGATTGGACTTACCTTCAAGTAGACATGTTCTCCTTCATTAAATTCCAATTCTCTTCTTTTCAAGTCTGCCCAGCTCTTTTGTCTATCTTAAGCTTCTTTCATTTTTTGCTTTATTACTGAAACCTTGTCAATTGTTTCCTGAATCAATTCAGGTCTAATCAATACTCTTTCAAGTTATCCCAGAATAATGGTGATCGGCACTTTCTACCATATAAAGCTTCATAGGGTGACATCCCTATACTTAAATGGTAACTGTTATTGTATGCAAATTCCACTAATGATAGATGTTGATCCCAATTTCCTTTGAATTCTAGAATACGTGATCTTAACATATCTTCTAGTGTCTAAATGGTTCTCTCTGTTTGTCCATCAGTTTAAGGATGATAAGTTGTACTAAATTTCAATGGGATTCCTAATGCTTTTTGTAATCCTTGCTAGAATTTGGAAACAAACCGTAGATCTCAATCTAATACTATACTAATAGGTACACCATCTAATCTCACAATTTCCTTCAAACAGTCGTGCCAACTTTTCTAAGGGATAGGTCATATTGATTGGTAAGAAATGGGCTGACTTAGTGAGTCGATCTACAATGACCCAAACAGCATCCTTACCCACACTTGTCTTAGGTAGTGAGCACACAAAATCCATGGATATTTGATCCCATTTCCATTCGGGAATTGGCAATGGTTTTAACAATCCACCTGGTTTTTGATGTTCTGCTTTTACTCTCTGTCATACATCACATCTGGCCACAATCGAGCAATATTCATTTTTCATTCCATTCCACCAATATGCACTCCTCAGCTCTTGGTATGTCTTCGTTTCGCTGGATGTATGGTATATCCGGAATAATGTGCTTCATGCATTAATTCCTTCCTCAAGCTTTCATCATGTGGCACACAATCTTTTATTCATTCTTAATATACCATCATCGTCACACCTGAAAATCTTTATTTTCCTTGTGATACCCTTTGATAATTTCTTGGAATTCCTTTTCTTCTTCTGAGCTTCCTTAATTCGTTGGAGCAAAGTAGGCTCCAAGGTTAAACTTCCAAGTTCTGCATCCAAACCTTGTATTGAAAACTCCAAATTTAGATTCTCAAATTCTCTGATAGTTCTTTGCTCCGTCAATATTGAGGCTACTTCTCCATAATTTTTACGACTTAATGCATCAGCTACAACATTTACCTTACCAGGATGGTAATTGATGGTTAAATCGTAATCTTTAATTAATTCCAGCCATCTACGTTGCCTCATGTCCAATTCCTTCTGGGTAAATATATACTTCAAACTTTTGTGATCTGTATATATTTCACATTTCTGTCCATACAAGTAATGACGCCAAATCTTGAGTGCAAAAACAATAGCAGTTAATTCTAGGTCATGAGTAGGATAATTCATCTCATGGGGTTTCAATTGTCTAGAAGCATAAGCTATTACTTTCCCATTTTGCATTAATACACATCCTAAACCATTCCTGGATGCATCACTATAAACAGTGTATGGATCCTTATCATTAGGCAGAAACAGTATCAGTGCTAATACTAATCTCTTTTTCAACTCTTGAAAACTCCGTTCACGTTTATCATATCACTCAAATTTCTCATTTTTCTTTGTCAATTGCGTCAGTGGTCTTACAATCCTTGAGAAATCTTGTACAAATTTTCGATAATATCCTGCTAATCCCAAGAAACTTCTTACTTCTGTAACAGTTTCAGGTCTTTTCCATTCCACGATGGCTTTAACCTTAGTAGGATCAACCGATATTCCGTCACCCGAAATAATGTGTCCTAGGAATGATATGCTTTTAAGCCAAAACTCACATTTAGACAATTTAGCATACAACTGATTGTTTTGCAATATTTGTAATACGCTTCTTAAATGTTCATCATGTTGTTTGTCTGTAGACAAATACACCAATATATCGTCTATAAAAACGATCACACAGACGTCCAATAAAGGTCTAAAGATACAGTTCATCAAGTCCATGAAAACAACAAGTGCATTTGTCAATCCAAAAGGCGTGACTAAAAATTCATAATGACCATACCTAGTTCGAAATGCCATTTTTGGTACATCATCCGCCTTGATTCGAATTTGATGGTAACCAAATTTCAAATCAATTCAAGAAAATACTTTTGCTCCCTTTAATTGATCAAAAAGATCATCAATTCTTGGTAAAGGATATCTGTTCTTAATAGTTACTCTGTTTAATTCTCGTAATCAATATAGAGCCTCATTGAACCGTCTTCTTTTAACAAACAATACCGTGCTCCCCATGGTGAAACACTAGGTCTAATAAATCCTTTATCCAATAATTCTTGTAATTGCACCTTTAATTCTTTCAATTCCACAGGTGCCATGTATGGAGCTTTTGATACTGGTTCTGTTCCAGGTATCAAATCAATTGAAAACTCCACCTCCCTGTGGGGTAATCCTGGTAATTCATCAGGGAATACATCTGGATACTCACATACTGTTCTGATAGTATGAACATCCATTTCTTTGGGTTCGTCCTCGATTGCTCCAAGAATACATCGTTCCTCTCCATATCCTTTTCATTTTCAACTTCAATTGTCATTATTCGACTTCCGACCTCTTTGAGGATTTCACCTCTAAACTCTTTTCTTTCCCTTGGTTATTCATAAAAGATATTGTCTTAAGACGACAGTCAACTTTTGCTTTTGAGTATTAACCATGTCATACCCAAGATAATATCATATTTTTGAATATCTACCAAGATTAAATCAGCAAATGATTTATGTCCCCGATTTCTAGTGGATATCCTTTCATTATCTCACGAGTCATCACTGAATCTCCTGTTGGTGTGGTAACTCCTTGGTCATGGTCTCAATTGGATATTCCACACTTCTTGCTAGTCCAGTATTGATAAAAGAGTGTGTTGCTCCCGTATCAAATAAAGCATATGCAGGTTGACCTCTCATTTGAATTGTTCCTATTTATCATTTATTAATTACATGTTATTTTACTTCACAAGAATATTTTCATCTAATCATGTTTGTGCGGCTGAACTACTCAAATAAATTAATTATCAGACTACATACCTGCAACGAGACCGTAGTCGTCAGGATCAGCTTCATCCCATACATTTTCTTCATCTCCCCCGGATTCCAAATCCTCAATTGGAGTTCCATGCATAGTATAAACCTAGCTGCTTAGTAGCTTTACTGCATTGTATTCCCATTTTTGGGTCCGGTCGTACTAACTACTCCTTTAGAGTGGGAAGAACCAGCAGTTGTGTTCATTGTTGTGACAATGAGTTGATATATGTCCGACCTTTTTACAGATGAAACAGGTTGCACCATTTTTCTTTGGCATGTAAAAACCATGTGTCCACTTTCACCACAGTAATAACATTTTGTTGTAATGTGGCAATTTCTTGGTAATGAGCTCCTTTACACTTCCAGCACGAAACATTACTTCTTTCAATGTTCCTACTTTTCATATTCCCCATGGGTTTAAAGAATCTCTTTTTCTTAGGAGCAAAACTTGTTCCTGTTTCCTCATGTGCTCTTTTTCCAAATGTCTATCCACGTTTCCTATGTCTTTCAACTTCATATTTCTTGGCACGTTCAATGATCCTGCTTTTTCTACCATAGCTGCAAAATCCAATTTCGAACTCAGCCAGTCTCCTTTGGAAATTTGGTTCTAACCCTGCCATGAAAGTTTGCCTCTTTTAATTCATCACTGTCTCTAGGCATCTGTGCAAATTGTAATAACCATTGAACTCGTGCTCATATTCATCAATTGTTTTACTGCCTTGTGTTAAATTCATCAGGTCAGTACTATACTTCGCCTTTAGACTGCTTGGAAAATATTCTTTCAGAAATTCTTGCTTAAACGTTCCCAATTAATGGGTTGGGGCAATGTTCTTTGCTTAGAATTCCACCACAATCTTGCTCTTAACCTAGCAAATAAGTTCCATACGTACCTTTAGAGCTTCTGGTACCTGGAAAACATCAAGAGATCGCTCGATTTGAGCTAGCCAATCCTCAGCTTCTTCTGGCTTTTGAGTAATCCTTCAAAGTACCTATTGCATTTGATAAATTCAGGCAACAAGTTTCTTTGAGGACGTAATGGTGGTGGTGGTGGTAATTCTTGTTCATATCGTAGTGGTCCTTGCACCTCAATAGCAGATTCATTAGGATTTACTGGTCCATTTTCTTGAACTTGCACTGGTGTAGTATATCTTTCATTTCTTCTAGGGTTTGTTGGAGGAGCTTCTGGTGCCCCAGCTGGTGGAACAACATGTGTTGCTTGCATATTTTATAGAGCTTGCAAGATTAGTACATTTTGTTGTTAAACATTTTGCAACACATCTTCTAATCGGTTTTGAGTCGGTGTAAGAGCATTTATTAGTGGATTTTCAGATATTCTTGCATTTCTACTTCTATCTCTTCCTCTTGGCATTCTATTATAATTGAACATATTATCTAAATTAGTTCGAGATTTACATTCATTAAAAACTCAAAGAAACCACATATATATGCACACATGTATTTCATAACCAAAACACACATAATATTATATAGTTAGTGCTTTATATACATTCCAAAATTTGCACTAACTCTAGTTCTAACTTCTTCTAGTGATCACATCAAAAGTTCGTCATTCGTCATACTACATGCCATATACTACATATATAATCCTAGTAAGTCCATCAAAATATTACATCAGTTATATCATCTATCAAGATAAACATAACATAGTCTAAGATTAGATCTAACTCTATGGGCTAGGTACAAAGGTCCCTTGCCCTTTTCCCGAGGGCTAACTGTGGATAGTGATCTTCCTCCTCAGAGCTACTATCATCTACATCAATTCTCCCCTCCTATTCCCTGGTGTGCCAATGTCAGGTTGGTATCCATCATCCGGATACCCTTAGAGGCAGGCTTCTCCATGGTGCTTAGGTGGTGGTACGTCTTTCTCAATCCATCCACCATGAGTAGTCCCAATCCATCAGGCATAATTATAATTGGAAACAAATCTTTCAGCTTCCATTCTCTTTTTGCCCTCTTTTTCATCTATCAAAGCTGTAGTCACACTCTACATAAAAACTGTGGCTTGCACAATTGCTTGTTTTCTCTTGCCATGTGGTCTAATGAAGCGCCTAGTCTCACTTTCCTCCTCTAGAATGATAAGAAGCCTGTCTAATAAAACATCTCTAGGAAAATAGCTTTTGATTACATGTGTCAGCATCCAATCATCATCAGGAGCAGCATCCTCTCTAACTAAAGCATGATCATATCTAATGTCATGTGCATATACCTAATCACCTCCAATAGGAATCCAAATCCTCAAGTCTGGAAGATCGGGTCTCACTGATCGAGCAAATACAATAAAAGCTATATTATCAATTTCTACACCTGCCCCTCTTTGATTAATCAACCTTTCAAACCTGTAAATGGTCTCAACTGCTGTGCCATTATTTAGGAAAGCCTTCTCCATCAGGAATAGCCAAATTTTCAGCAGTAGTTGTAGATCTCTCTTTCAGGTGCTGAAAATTTCATCCAAGGTCTTTGTAATGCCTGATAGTGCCAAATCTTCTACTCGGAGTCGGCGTCTATAATTAGTAAGTATCTCTTCCTCCATCATGCTAAAGATTTGCCATTTAATATGACAAATGTTTGGATTGGTCTGCACACAATAAAATTTGTATGATTATAATCACACAAATTTTATGCCTAATTATGCATCTAGCACTACTTATAACTACCTAACTAATCTAAATGGTTCTAATTGGATCTAAATTTATATTATTAATACCACATTTACTAATTTACTTTCTTACATATATTTGTCATTCCAATACCAGTAACCATGCTCTGATACCAACTTAAAACTGACACGCCCCGAGGATACTCTAGTAGTAGTAAACAAGATACGCTTGAATACTATTACTAGTTTACCTTCTGAGAATGACATATTTTCAATAAACAGGATCTTTTTGTTGCTTGGATAAGATAAGCAAATATATATAAGATATAAATTAGTAAATAACTGTCATACCAAATTGGTGCATAATAAAAAATATTACAAACCATAACATTTCTATAAACTCCTTCAAATACATGACTAAAGTTTCTAATGCAAGATACTTGCAACTAAAAGATAGAAAATATATATTATCCTACACTATTCCTTAAGCTTCCTTCTTCTAAATTCTTACTAGGACCATGCTCCTGGTAGTAATGAGCCAAGGTTGTAAGGTGAACTTGAAAGGACTATTGGAGTGTGAGTTAAACCACGAGCTTAGTGAATAACCAAAACTTATCACAAAACACACACAAGTTATTTAATAATCATATGAAATGTATCAATCAAACATATGTACAAATACAAGCTTAAATAACTCGGAATCCAAACAGGATGAAGATTTGCACCCTCTCATCGGGGTTGAAGGATCACAATCTATGGCTTATCTACCCAGGAGAGACTAAGCTTTTAGGAAACAACAATGCTCAATTTAATTATCTCTTTGAATTTATTATGTCTTAACATTCATTTTCTGCTTTAGCTTTAGAAACTCCACTAAGTGTTAGTCATTTCCAAGCAATACCATAAGCGGCGTCCTTCATTTACCATTTAGTTCCTGTGGTATCAACAGAATAGAGGTAATCTTGCGATTAACTAATAGCTTTCTTGCCTAGATAAACCAAGCATTACTAGAGATCCAAAATACTAACACGTTGTAGGCTACCACTTACTCAAATGCTATTTTATGCAAAATATGCAATGCATGTACAATTTCCATTGTTTTTAATTAAATTGAAGGTGATCAAGCAATACAGACATTCAATCATGTTACACGAACAATATAGTCATACATAATTCTGTTGTCATTATTATTAGAGTGACTTGGCAATTAATGTATCATACAACAAACAGTTCCCATCAACCCATAGAATACACTCAATTTATTATCTTTTATTTATGGTTTTCTAAATTACAAGCACATACAATGTAATAAGACTAAGTCACTCACCTGTTCATGTTGCTCAATCGTAGTAATCGACAGGAAAGTCCTTACAAGTACCCAAGCCACCTATTGAGATGATTAATATATTCGTCAATGACACGAAAACTATATTATCAAACTTCCATGAGTGTCTAAGTGTCCTATCGTGCTGTTGGGTTTTCGTTCTATTACTATATTAATTCTTTGGAGATCTTAAGATAATTGAATACTAGTCTATAATTATATTCAAGTTGTTTGGTTTGACTTTGTTTGATACTTATATCTATCAAGCAGGTCGGGAATTCGATAATTTAGTTAATTCACTTTTATAGTTATTATTGTTTAGAACTATCGATTTCTCTTTGATTTACTTGATTTCATTTTCTCGTAAAGTATATATATCCCTATATTCATAAATTTAGATTATTTAGATTTCCAGTGATATCTAATTATTTATAAGTATTCATTTAGATAAATACTTAGTAATTACTAGATTTATAATTTTTCTTGTAAAACTAATTAAACACATCCATAATGACAATAAATTTAATAACATAAAGATTTAAATAAAATTGTTTTCGAAAAATCATTGTTGGCCGAATAATAATAATAATAATAATAATAATAATAATAATAATAATAATAATATTTATGGTGACAATATTAATAATAATAATAACAATAATTACGGAAAGGACTATAATAATAAATAAGTTTAATGATAATAATAATGTTTTTCATAGTAATAATACTTGTAATATTTGTCAAATAATTTAAATCAACACTAATTCACAAATCCTTACTATTAAAGTTAAAAATTAGTAGTAATATTACTAAAATAGCTTTAGACTTAGCTTTTGAATTTTTATTATAAATGTTACAGATAATAATATTTAAGAAATGATAATTTTAGAATCATTATTAATTTAAGTATTTTTAATGATATTAGAAATATTAACAATTACTATCTAAATATTAGTATTAATATATATATATATATTATATATGCTCCAATGAGTTCCTACAACCTTTTACTACTTAAATATCAACTCAAATCATCAAAACAACAACATGATTCATGGTTTTCGGATCAACAAGGTATAACTAGGGTTTTCGAAAATTACCTTACTCGAACCAATCCGATGAAATTCGAAGCTTGTTTTTGTGTTGGTTATGATTATATGATTATCAAAAGTCAGTTTCAATTCTTAGTTTAAAAAAAAAAAACAATCGTAAGTACATCAACTCACCTCGTGCTCGTTTCAAGCGTTTTTCATGCTATTTTTTCCTTTGATTCGAACGAGGATTATTAGAGCAGTTTGATTTCTGTTTTTAGCTCATTTTAGTTGTTGCTTGGGAGTTCTTTTGATTTGGAAATTTCGAGAGAAAGTTGTGCTTGTTTGCTTGTCCATTAAGATGCTTAAACTATATATATATAGAAGGAAAAAGAAGAAGATTTGCTGGAGCATTTCCTTCGCTGATTTGTATCCGAATTTTCTACAATTTGCCACTATTTTATCAGTTGTTTTTGTTGTCATAACTGAGGGGTTGAGTTGGTAAGGTTTGATTGGCTTAAAGAGTTGATTTTGTTAACCATATACGCATTATTTGAACAAATTTTGGTTCTCACTTTTCAAGAACATCCAAGCCCTATACATCTAACGTATCCTGCAAGCATTAATATATAATACTAATATTTAGATAGTAATTTATACATATATTTGAGTAGTTTATTAAGTGAATCGGGTACGAATTAGCTAATATTTGAGAATGTTTTTACAAAAATATTTTTATTGAATTCTACAAAATACTTAGATTATCAAACAATACAAATTTAAATTTTAAATTTACGCGATTAATTGTTTTTAAAATTTTATCTCCCGCGATTAAGGTTTCCTAAGCTTATTATGTCAATTTTTGTTTTAGGCTCCAATAGCTTAAGAAAACCTTAATTAGAATAATGGTGTGATTCAAATATTTATTTAAAGTTTAGATCTTTAGTTATACATCTGTTTATGCTTTTGTTGTGTACTTATAATCCTAACGGTTTATCTTTAGGTTATCATTTCCTAACTATAAGTGTAGTTGATTAACTATTTAATATCGCATTTGATATAGAAGCTAAATTATCTATATATCTTAGGTTTTGATACCCACTATGAAATCTTATTAGTAGTATTTATTACTATCTAGGAATCTCGAATTTTAGTGTTTAAATCCATGTATATGCTCATTACTACTCATTGTTCTAGTCTCGGTTTTTATTGAGTTCAATAGTAGTCATTTAATCTCTATATTTATATTTTTCTATTTAATCTATTTGTATGATAAGTTTCGGGTTTGAAATTTTGGGTTTCCTTTAATCATATCTTGAATTATTAGTTCAAGATACGAAATCTCGTTTTTTGTATCAATTAGGGTCAAATAAGTTCTTTATTCGGTTCTTAGATCCTAACCCAGCCAAAATTAAGTTATGGATCTATTCTTAGGTTTTTATTGAATTCTAGGTTTACTAACTAGTTTATACTTTCTATTCTAAAGTCGTGTACTAACATAAAAAAAAAAAATTTCCAGGGTTTACAAAGACATATGAGAATACTTAGGTGCATTGTGTTTGTATACAAGGACAAGGTAATTAATGTAGCTATCAATGGAAATTTAAGATGTCCTAATGAGAATTGGTCAATAACACAAATTAAGACCTCCATAGCGTTTTTTTTTTTTAATAACTTCTTTTTGATGGATAATGTATTCATCACATCGTACTAAGTACTAATCCATCTACAAAGTGAGATGTCAACATGCATAAAAACTGATAAACTTCATTGATATAAGTACCTTCCTCAATAATTCCCTATCTATCAATAAAACAAATAGTTATATGTCTAGTTTTTGTTGATTTGAGAGCCCATATTCTCTCATATTCTTATACATATATATATATATATATAAAAGAAGAATATGGTTGTTTCAAGATATAGTGATTGCATCAAGTGTCATCTCGACTTAAATAACGAGTCGAGCAAGTATTTCATTATCTTTCGAGAAAAGACCGTAATGGTGTCTGGTTCTTTGAGGTGCAAAATTAGGAATCATACCGATAACAAATGTAGTTGTTGGTCCTCTTTGACGATCTCCTTTATTTTTGGGCAAGAAAACAAAGTGAAAAAATAACCATGGTCATCATAAACATATGTACAACATACTAGCATTTTAGTCCACGTTACTTGTTAAATCTTCTTCCAAGAGCAAAAGAATATGAGAATTCTTCGTATTGATATGCTATGTATAACATCTATTCTTATCTCCCATGTATATAAAAATTTGGTTAATTTTAGAAGTAGCATATTCATTTGTTTGCACTCAAGTTATATATATTTATGTATATACATGTAAGTATGTATTTTATGTATGTATGTATATATGTATAAACTCGGTATTTAATTATTTTTTTAGGAGAGACAAAACACTATCATGTAATGTTTATACACAATAATAATGATATCCAAGCTCGCCGTTTAGAGAATATATTATTGTTCTTTCCTTGAAAATTAGTGTTAGTAGTAGTAGTCGTCATCTTTAGCTTTACTTTACAGGAGAATATCCTTAAGCAATAGAATGAAGCAATGTTTAATACCTTTTCTTTCAATGGGGATAAATGCAAGAATTTTTTTATCATCATCCTTTATCATTATATAATATTTGAATTTCTTTTGTTGTCATATATATACTTTAACTAATTTTTTTTACTCATCTAAACTCGTGTACACAATCATATTATATATTGGTTATATCATTAGATACCATGATCTGAAAAGTACTTCTCATACTTTTTACCACAAGCTTTACCATAAAAGACAAATGTATTAATGGAAATGTTAAAATCTTACTTATCTGACATTTAAACAAATATTTTGGAACATCTTTTTAACGTTTTCCTTTTCCTTTTCTTTAAGAGAGGAACTAGGCTTCTTGCACAAAAATAGAATAAATTATAAAACTTACAATTATTCAATATGGCATCTACTACATGAAGAAATTAATTTAAAAATAAAGGGTATAGTTACTTAAAAAATTAATATAATATAGCTCATACAAAATTAGAATTAATTATCATTGTACCATACCAAAATTGCACTCACAGCATGCGATTTTTTCAAATACACTAAACTCATATTTTAGAAATGCGATTTTGAGTAAAATTATACTGTACCAAAAATTGTATCTATACTATTTACCCATACTAGTTATTTTGGAAAACTTTATTTGAGCTACATTCCATTAGAAATGGGTGATGGATAGGATAACAAGGTTTAAGGATCAATCGATGCTCCATTGCAGTACATGGAGAGCTTAAAAATTAGGTTCATGATCCTACGATGATATGGAAGGATTGATCGATGCACTTCTACAATGCATGGAGAGTTTCCACACTAGGGTTCACAATTGTGTTTTAGAGGTTAGCAACACGAGATAAATAGTCATACCGGTTATTTTAGAGAACAAAAATTGTATGTTAAACGTGCAATTTGTAACTAATAATTTGAATCACATGTGATTATCATGTATACCAAAATCGCATGTGATTTTGCTACTTTGTAATTATTATTATTATTTTTTTGTAAATGTGGTGATTAATATCTTAAGGGTTGCAAACTGACAAACGAAAAAAAAAAAAAAAAAGAAAAGAAAACCTCAAGAAAAGGTATAACCTGTTTACTAAAATTCATTACTACATTTATTTTGGGCTAAATTTAAAATTATATAATACTAAAATAATAGGAAAGTTGAATAAAATGTTATAACTTGACAAATAAGTAATTTTTATTATTTTTTCGGGTGAATGGCATAAGAACGGAAAAGAATAGCAATTCATTTATACTATATTTGAAGGTAATTTTATGGTTAAAAAGAAAAATACTTTTCATGAGAAATTGTTATTCTTTCGGTCAAAGAAAAGAATAAAGATTCCTTATTCATTCTATGTTATACGAAATATTCATTTCTTATGAAATTGTTATTCCTCCTATCAAAGAAAAGAATAAAGATTCCTTATTCATTATATGGAATGTTTATTCCTTAAGCTAAACATTTTAACAAACGAAATGAAAAAATAACTATCTACAATAATAAAAAAAGAATTTCAATTCTATTCAAGTAAAACGTAGTAATTATAAATTCAAGTTACTGCCCTTAGCAACATTCCCAACGTCAGCAGCCAGGCCATTATTAGCATTCCTAACACCGTCGATAATACAAACCATAATAGCCTCCGGAACTTGTCCTTCGGCAACATTATTACAAGCTTGAGAATTAAACTTCAAGAAGTCTTCCAATTTATTTCACATACCAGAAAACAAACTATGTGAAGGTTTATTAAACTTCATAGATTGTTGAAAATTCCAAACAACATGGGCCATGTCGTGTGCTTCCTGATCCAGTCTCTTTAGTCGTTCACGTCATCTGCCTCGTCCTCGGCTTTTGCATCAAATCAATGCATTTTTTTTTGTCATAGTAGGAACATGCATTAAATTAATATCATCAGATGTAATTAAACAATCGTGAATTTCCTACTAATATTAACATTTCATTAACATAACATTGTTTCTTTTTTTTCATAATTAACATTGTAATTAATGCGAATCACGGAGTGAATTATAATTTATTTTAACATCGAATGTTGCCGTCACAAGAAGCTAATCGGGATGCATCCATCCGCATAGTGAAAACTTACAGGGTATGAAAAGTCTCAAAATTCTAATTTAACATGCACTTCTATATTAATTGAATTTGTGTCCTCTATATTACTATTAACATATTTGATCCCGATTATATTAAGAAATAAAATTAAAGATAAATTATACATGCATATATCATCATCATAACTATTGGGCATAGCGTATGATGATGAGACTTTCACCAATTTCATAACTATTGAGCATAATCCTATCCTATTACTCTATTATGATGATGTTACACACACACACACACACACATATATATATATATATATATATAATTTCATAACTATTGGGCACAATCTGATCCTATTACTTTATATTACTATTAACATGTTTGATCCCGATTATATTAAGAAATAAAATTAAAGATAAATTATACATGCATATATCATCATCATAACTGTTGGGAATAGCGTATGATGATGAGACTTTCACCAATTTCATAACTATTGGGCATAATCCGATCCTATTACTCTATTATGATGATGTTACACACACACACATATATAACTTTAGATAAGAACACATACCAGTACCAGACCAATCCTACGTCATGAAAAACAGAGGCAAGCACTCCCCCCTCGTAGAATGAGGATGCGAGTGCCAGTACAAAAGCAACATTCGTAATAAATTCGCCACCTCCTCCACTTAGCAGTCGTACATGTTCTTCCCATCTTTGGTGGCTCGCAACGTATAGAAGCATGTTGAACCAATATTCAGCTATAATCTCCCATCTTTTTGGTACATCATCAAAGCTGTCCAGCAATTTAACTGCTAGTTTCACTCCATCTCTGGTTGCAACATGTGCCGTAACAGTAGGTAGAGAATAATATGGTATATCATCCCTCTCTCTTATATCTTTAAGTCATCGCTCATAATCATAGTTGTTGCTCTTCAAATCACATTTGTATGACTCCATTTGTTCGAATAGCAGTTTATAATTTCCTGGGGGTAGCATTTTCTCATGAAACCGTGCTAGATACATCAAATACTCAGATACGTATCTACTTACATTGCGTTTGGAACCAACTTTTGATCCATCAGCAGCGACAGCATTACAATCCGGGTACTATTTTTTTTTTTTTTTTATCGCAATAGTCACAAATAGTAGTAGCAATGTGCCAAGTGAATAGCGTATGTGCATGCTCAGTTGATTCTGGGATAAACACAACATCAATGCCATCCCCTTGAAGAGTAGTCTCACCAACTACATCACTACGAAGAAACTCAGTAAAATAGATCGTTTCGTCCTTGACAATTCGTCTTTTCTTCTCAAACATTTTAAGCCAGTCAAGGATTACCGCGTAACTCAGTTTCCTTATTTCATTGACATCATCATCTCTTGTAAACGTATCAAACTCTGATGTTTTGTCGACATCTTTCTCGAAAAAGGCATCAATCTCCTCCCATGGTAATAAAGAGAAAGGAAAAACATCACGGATTCTTTTTCCGTTTCCAAGTTGGCCAGGGGCAAGACTTCTAAAGATGTTATACTGCTTCATTCTTCTTGACCATCTCTTTTCACCAAACAAAGCTCTACTATATGTGTGAATAATTTCAAACAGAGATTCGCATGGGCATTATCGTTTTTATGTCTATCCAACCAAATTAATGCCCAATCTGATAATACAACCAAAAGGACACCATATATCTCTGATATAACCGCACCAATCATCACAAAATAGGTGATCAAGACATCAGATAATGGGTAAGACCACTTGGCCTCATTTTGTTTGTGTATAATGACAAAGATAATCATTGTTGCTATGGATGTAACCAAATATACACAACGTAGACAGATGCCCAACGAAGAATAAATTGATAAGGCTTTTGTATATAGCAAATCATACATGAGCCCTATCTCCGTCTCCACTAACATGAAGGCCTCCTCTGGAGTTTTGTTGCAAAAATCATGTTCAACATACCATTCATCATTCGACATTACCAATGTTTTATTTGTAAAAAAATGCACCAATATAGATAGGCGCCAGAAAACTTCAGCAAAATAAGTACCCGTACGATATTTCCATTTTGAAGCAAATCGAGGATACATTGTTGGAATGTTGCAGATTTGAGAGCCCATATTCTCTCACAATATTTAACAGCTCCCAATATATATATAGGAATTACCAAATATGTAAGAGGATTATGACTGTTCCAAGATTTAATGGTAGCACACAGTGCCACTCCTACCTGAATGACTAGACTGAGCAAATGTCTCGGCCATAGCTTATTATCTTCTAAGGAGTAGGTAGTGATGGTGTCTGGTCCTCCAAGATGTAAAATCAAGAATGGTACCCACAAGAATTGTAGCTGATGGTGTTGCAATGGCTCCTCTTTCGACGATTCTCCTCTATTTTTGGTAAGAAGACCGAGTGAAAAAATCGCCACTGTGTCAGCAGAAGCATATGCACACCAAAGTAGAATCTTAATCGAAACTGCTTCTAAAATCTTCATTCGAGACCCAAAAAGAAAAGAATGATTTGTATTAACATGCTGAGTATAACGCATAATCGAACCTCCCATACATATAAAAACTTAGTAATTATTTGCAAAAGCATTTTTTTTTTCTTTTTTGCACTCAAAGTGGGTTATTTATAATTTTATTGTTTTGTAGGAGAGATTTAACAAGTCCCTAGGTTTATAAACACCAATAAAGATGTCTATGAAGAATATATTAAATTCCTTTCTTCAAAGTTTAGTTTTAGCATTAATACTTATCTTTGGGTTGTGCAAGTCTTAAAATCTAATACACCAATAAAGATGTCTGTAAAGAATATGTTAAATTCCTTTCTTCAAAGTTTAGTTTTAGCATTAATACTTATCTTTGGGTTGTGCAAGTCTTAAAAACTAAATACACCAGTAAAGATGTTTGGAGAATATATTAACTTTTTGTTGGAATTTTAGTCTTTAGTATTAGTACTTGCCTTTATTTTTGGTCATAAAAAGAATCTAGTTCTTTTTTTAGCTGTAGTTGAGACCATGCTTATACTTTAGCCCTTTCAATGGGGTAAATATTAGAAATGTTTATGATCCTTATAGGGATAGTTGATTTTTTTTGTTTTTATTCAGCCATATTCTTAAATAATTAAATACAACACATGAGACAAGACTCATGTCATCTCAATGTATATAAGATATTATAATTTATTAGTCGAAAAAGGAAAGAAAATAAAGCCACGGTAAAAGAAACTTGGCAATTGGTATGCCTTTTAACATTGATTAAACACTTCACCATAAAATAAAAGAAAAAATATTATGGAAAGGTAAAACTATAGTTTATTTAACATCCTAACAGTCGTTCTAAATAATCACCTAACATTTTCTTTACGGGAGGGATGGAACTGTAATGTGTACATAAATATAAAATAAAATAAAACAATATAAAAGTTTAGAATTATTTAATACGGTGTCTACCATATGGAAACATTGAGTCCAAAAAATTTAGTAAATTTGAAATCCCCTTTATTCCGGTTTAATTTTAAACTATATTTTAAAAAATGTAGAATCATATATGATGTTTTGACTTGACAATATTGATAAAATTATTATACGTAGAATCGTCAAAGGCCAATCGGATCGATGGTTGCACTAGAAAGGGCTCGTCCGGGGCATAAAGTGCTCTGATTGATGCGGAGTAAGGAGAAATGGAGCCAAAGGAATGTTAATCCACTCCTTACATGTGATTGTATCAGTAATAGCATGCCCTTGGCACGTGCTTGATCGACATCTCAAATCTGAGATGGAGAAGTCTCGTGTGAGGCCTGGAGGTCTTGAAGCCTCGCTTGTCCAGCTGTGCACCATCACAGCCACATTGCTTTAGAACTCTGAGAATGCAGTGGTTGGTTTTTAAACTGGATTGGGTTTTGCCAATTAACTGTAAAGCAAATAAAGAGGTACTTTAAGAGCAAAGTGCATATCTCGGATCTGCTGGTGGATTCTGTGAATGGAGGGGTGGAAGATGCCTTTATCAATGAGAAGCAAATCGAGTTCGAGATTTAGACGGTTAGGTGCTACCATCACCAGATTCATGAATCACACAGATCAATGGCTTGCAGCTTCACATGCTATAAAAATAATCATTTAAAGCCTAACCGATGTCGTAATAAAATCACAGTTAAGTTAAATAATTGACTATTTCTATGATCATGAATGCTAACAATCTGGATAAAGATTGGAAAAATTAACTCTGATTAAATCTACCTATTTTTGTTTAACAGGCCACATGTGTACTTTGACTACACTAAAAACTTGTGAACCTAGAATATCATTTGAATCTAACTCTCCCTTTCGGGGAAAAAAAAATTCCTGTTTGATTTCTTTTTTTTTTTTTATTGTCCACTCAAAAAGAAATATCAAGCAAAAATTATTTATTGTATGGTATTGATATAGTAACATAGTAGATTAAACTTCCCTTCCTGCAAAAATATCTATAATATTCAAATACTAGTGGGAAAGGTGGCTTGTGAGGGGAAATATTTTGCCTCATTAGGTTGCATTTTCGCCTCAGTAGTTCTACTGAGGTGAAATTATCTCCCCAGATAATTTGCCTCAATAGATTCACCATGTTATGGGGTAGTGAGGCAAATGTTACCTCAACAAACTGATAAGCAAAATTTACGTGATAAATTTGGGGCGAATTTATCCAACTCCCATGCCAAAGCTTCTATCTCATTCGACACTCCTCGTACGTCAGCTACAGTCTCGAGCGACATAATCTACAAATTATGCAATGTAACCAGTTAGCGAATTATACATAATGAAACCATTCAAGAAGAGTTGGTGATGGGTTGACCTTATTCCTAAACCATTCAAAGAAATATTTGCAAACAATTACTCCTATGTTTTGTGCTCCATGTGCATTTAGTTCTTACTTGAACTCCCTGAAGACAACTAAATTAGGATTTAACTAGACAAAAAAAAAAAAAAAAAAAAACACAAAGATTAGTGGTATCAATTCACTTAAGTAGCTCAAATATGTTTAGACTTTCTCACAGTTGTTAAACACAATCCAATGCATCTTTTGAAATTCAAGGTTTAGCTCCAATATGATGCTTGAGCCTAATGGTCGCATTGTTGTCCAAATATCCAAAAAGAAGATGAGGAACCATCGTCTACTAAATCATCCCACAATCGATGGGGCCAATTTGGTTCTCAACGTATAGTGAACAAAACCGAATACTTTCGTGTATGACATATGATTCAATGACAGAAGTCTTTGGTTTAGCTCGGTTCCTCATATTCCCTTAAGCACTCCCAAGTAATATTAATAGGATACATCGAACAGTACTGGACAAGACCGTACAGTCGCTCTTACCTCAACTAATAGACAACCAAATGCACCATTATGTTGAAAAAGGCCAGAGGGAATACGATCTCCAGTTTGCACAATGTTATGATAATGGCTTTCTCATATAACTAACAAATTTATACAAAATTCTTTAGCAGTCAACTTCTAAAACAAACATGACACATCACAAATCACATCATAAATTTGCTTATCAAGAAAACCATGAATAACTATTAAGAGAATCGGTTGAAGTAGGACATGATAGTCATGGCTCTTTAAACCCCTTAAACTTACTTCGTTTGCCCCTAAATAGGAGTTTATGTTGGAAGCATAGCCATTCAAAAGTTTCACATCTTTAATCAAGTTGCACCCCTCTATAACTTTCCGAGACGATAATGTATAGGAAGCGGTAGCATGAAAGTCTAACCTCTACGACTTTATAAATGTAGCTCTAGGTGAATACTCATTTGCTAAAGGGTGACTCTTGCCTTTTCCATGTCCTTTGTCTTACCCTTCAAACCAAAAGTAGCCCCAACCAAGTTATCACATGTATTCTTCTTGATGTGCATCACATCAAGGTTGTGGTGAGTATGAAGTTGCTACCAATATGGTAATATGAAAAGAAGAATTTTTTTATACTAGCTTGTACTATCTTTGTTAGTCCACAAACAAAGTCTCCCTTGCGTCTTCCCTAAAACAACATGCTCGCATTTACTCAACTAAGCTATTATGTCCTCACTAGTGAACTCCTTCGATCGTGGCCATGTCTCAACAGTGCCATCAAAACTACCCTTGTCGCGATGCTACCGAAGCTTAAGTGGCAAGAGCCATCTATCCATATAATGGAATTTTTTATTTGTGTGGTCACTTATGTAATCTACATTGCATATAGGATAAGCCTTATATCCTTTAGTTATCCAACTAAAAATGGCATTATATATAGGAAAGTCATTGATTGTCCACAACAACACATCATACATCAATAATGGTTGACCTTCTGCTACATCCAATGTCTTTACATCTTTTAACTATACTCATTCCAACTCATCTACTAGGGGCTACAAGTACACATCAATATCTTTATCTAGAGATTTAGGTCCCAGTATTAAAAGTGACATCAATAAATATGGCTTCTTCATGCATCTCCATGATAGAACAATCTAAACAAACAAAATTACTGGCCATATGCTATATGTTACACTTACGTTTGAATAAAGATTGAAGCCATCAGTAGCGAGTCACAATCTTACATTTCAAGGGTTTGAAGCGAGTCAAGAGTATTTGACATCTAGACCCTTCCACTGCTTAGAGTCCATGGGATGACTCAAGATACCCTTTTTCTTAATATAACTTTCCTTATGCCACCTCATCTTTGGAGTCATCTTTCTACACATGATCAACCGTTATAGTCATGGACTTCTTAAGAAATGATGCAGCACCTTAACCAACATAGTCTTTTGCTCCTTTAAATGAAGTTTCCACCTTCCCTCCTAAATTAGTAAAGAAAAGGATATTTATTTAGTTAAAATGTTAATTTATGTGATAAAGGAAGACATTGAGTTTAATGAAGACTTTTGGATGAGTTAAAATGAGATTTTAATGAAGTAAGCAAAGGAATGATTTACAATATACATAACTTCTCTACACAAGCTATGCAGAACACTAGTGCAGAGAGCGAAAGTGGCTAGCAAGCATTTTCAAAGTACACAAGGAAGCTACACAAACTGTGTAGCATGCTTACGTAGAGGCTAGAAAGAGATTAAAAGCAATTCTATAAGTACACAACCTCCTTATAGGTGCCATGCTTGGGGTCGTGTAGGTCTTGAATTCTCACATTTTTGCCATTTTACATCCTACATAGCCTTGTATACAGCCGTATAGGATGGTCGTGTAGAATTGACTTTGGCCCTTTCCTATGAATAGTAGCCTTGCTCATCTTTTTTATGTCCTTGATCCTTTTTACGAACCTTAGAAAGAAAAATAGGTTCTTTTAAGTAGAAATATGTTAGAGCTTATTAGAGATTACAAGACTTCATTTTTAAGGGTTGTAACTACAATTTCTATCTATTTCTCCTTGGTTTGTTATTGTAATCATATTCGTGTGGAAAATAGATCTTTATACCCTAGGTGTTGAGTAGCCATATTCCTAATGTAGAGATTAGAATATTTTGTTAATGAAAGTTTATGTTTCTTGAGTCTAATCATATATTTCATTGTTCTTGTGATTAATTTATGGCCATAATTGATTACATGTTTGATTTCTTTTAAATAGAAAGAAACTTCATCTAATAGAGAAGTTTGAATGTGGATCTAGACACAGACTGTATGAATTTTCTACACAAAGATTTGATCTTTTTAAGGAATCATGACCTCTAATGCAATTTCGCATGCATCTAATGACGAAAGAAAGTTCCATTAGACATATAGAGTTAAAATTAAATTATCTCGAAAGAGAGATTGACGAGATTCTGGATTCCTATATTTTAAGGACTTAAACAATCTATTAATGAAGGTTTATAAGGAATTGGAAATATGATTAGTGGTGAATCAAGATTAATGATACTTTTATGATTGATATATATTTTGAATGCGTGATATTCTTATTATAAGGTTAGTTAATTAAGCAGTCATTAGTTCTTATTCCTATCACTTGAATTAGACCAACAAAATAGTAGAATTAGGGTAAGTACTAATAGTTATATGTCCTGGTGGAATGACCCTTGTGCTTACACCGGTACTACAATCGATAGGCACGCTTGCCTAGGATTAATCACATAGTAAGAATAGGGTTTTAATTTTAATTTGATTGATTGTGATTAGAGGATCCACGTCAAGTTTTTGGCGCTATTGCTGGAGACTTAGCAATGTTAGCAACGCCTGAAATCTACTAGTTTAACTAACTTCTTTTTATTTTATGATTATTCTTTCATTCTCTTTCTTGATAATGTTGATAAGAATCTAACTCCACTTTTGTTTCTTGTAAGGACATGACAAGAAGCTCAGCTGCGAGACTTCTTCATTTTGATCCAGAGATTGATAGGACCTTTTACAGGAGATTCAGAGTCAAAGCTAGAGACATTGCCAAAAAATTGAATTTTGACATAACCATGGGTGACATCAATGAAGAAGTTCTAAAGACTAACTTGGATTATGCTAGACCTACACTTGAGGTTGTTAGGCCAACTATTATGAAACTACCTATTGCAATGAATAACTTCTAAATTAAGAGTGTGGTAATTTAAATGCTGCAATAGTACTGTCAATTTGATGGTTTAGCTGATGAAGACCAGCATGCTCACATTTAGACGTTCTTGGAAATCTATGAAACATTCAAGAACAATGGGGTTACTGATGATGCAATAAGACTTTGCCTTTTCCCATTTTCTTTAAGAGGACAAGCAATGCAATTGTTGTCTTCTTTAGGCCCAGGAGCCATCACAACTTGGAAAGATATGCTTGAGCAGTTTCTTGATAATTACTTCCCACCTTCTAAGACTACTAAGTTAAAGAATGACATCTCATCATTCAACTAACATGACTTCAAGACACTCTATGATGCATGGTATAGGTGGAAAGATCTATTGAGGAAATGTCCTTACCATCAGGGGCCTAATTGGATGCAGGTACAGATTTTCTATAATGGTCTTAATACAGCAACTCGACAGTTAGTAGATGCTGCAGCTGGCAGTACATTGGATATGAAGATACTTGAGGATTCTTTGAAACCATTAGATGAAATAGAAGGTAGCTAGGATGTATGAAGTGGACATGATGACTACTTTACTTACAAAGATGGATGCCTTTAGTAAGCAGATGATGGAGTCAAAGAACCAACCAGCACCTCAGACCCAATATGGGAATTCATGTGCTCAAAGCTTCTATCTTGAAGCTCCTGAGCAAGTTGATCATGTAAGTAATCAAGGCAGATACCAGAAAAGCCCGTATAGTAGTATGTACAATCTAGGGTGGAGAAATCATCCTAATTTCTCCTATGCCAACAACTCGAACATGCAGAGAGCAGGTTATCTAGCACATGGATTCTAAAAACCATAACTACCACCTCCTCAACAACATCTACAGCTTCCTCCACCTCCTCTGTAAGAGAAGAAACCCAGTCTAGAAGAGCTAATGACACAATTCATTCATAATTCTGAAGCTCGCCATGGGAACCAAGAAGCTTCCATTCATTATTTGGAAAACAAAATTGAACAACTTACTAATATGTTATATGAGTGGCAACTTGGTTCACTTCCTAGCAATATTAAGCCAAATCCCAAATTGCAGGTAAATGCAGTAACCTTCATCAGTGGAAAAAATCTATAGTCTATCCATCAAGGGGAAGTTGTTTTTGGAAAAAGAATGATGCCTGAGGAAGAAGAGGTTCAGACAAAGAAGGAGCAACCTCTTAAGATGCAACAATACAAGCCATAGATACCATATCAAGCTTGTCTGAAGAAGGGTCAGGGCACTGAGCAGCTTGGTAAGTTCTTGAAACTTCAAAACATTATATATAATACAACTTAACACTTGTTGAAGCTCTATCATATAGACCTAAACATGCAAAAATTTTAGAGATTACATTTTTCAATAAAAGAAGATTAGAAGAGTTATCTTTAGCGATGGTTGGAGCTGAATGTTTAACAATCCTTCAAAAGACATTGCCAACAAAGCTCATGGATTTGAGAAGTTTCATAATCCCATGCCTAATTGGGGAATTGTATGAAGATAGAGCTTTAGCAAATCTAGGAGAGAGCATCAACTTGATGCCATATTCACTCTTTAGGTGATTGGGTTTAGGTGAACCTCATCCTACCTGAATGAGTTTACAATTGGCAGATCGTGCAGTGAAGCTCCCTAGAGGGATTATCGAGAATGTGCTTGTGAAGATGGGAGGTTTTATATTTCTAGTGGATTTTGTAATATTAGAAATGGATGAAGCTAAGGAAGTTCCTTTGATTTTGGGAAGACCATTCTTAGCCACTGCCTGAGTTGTTATTGATGTGGGGGATGGCAAGTTAACACTTAGAGTTGGGGAAGAGGAGGAGCTTATAATGAAGATCCCAACAATATTCAACCAGCCAATGACATTTGATGATTTCTACTTTAACATTGATGTTATTGATGATTATGTTTCATATTATATGCAGGATACTCTTTTTTAGGATGTTCTAGGGTTAGACAAGACACATAAAGAGAAGAAAAACCGAAGAACCTTAAGATGCAAGATGTTGTAGCTAAGCTAAGAGCTATAGGTCAAATTTTAATTAAAATGGGTTTAAGGAGATATCTTTAGAAACTGAGGTGCAATTAAAACTATTTATTGAACAACTGCTAGCATGAGTTGAATTTGAAGGACGTCGAGCTAACAACATTAAACAAAGTGCTTCATGTGAGTAGCCCGTGTTTCGCATAGCTTTTTATAGTTTCTCTTGAAATCTTTTAGCTATCTTTGTTTTTTTTTCCTTTTTTGTGCAGCATAAACTTCTACTGGAATCTCAATTGTAAGCTTTGTCAATATGCTTTCCATAGCCATGACTTCTTAATGCTTTGCTATATTGACAATCTCAAATCGTAGAAGTCTCAGTACCTTTTCTTTTTATTTTCTTTCTTTTTGCTCCTTCTTGGATTGATATGATACAATAGACATTGAGGGCAATGTCTTATCTTAAGTGTAGGAAGGGATAATTTGGAAAGATTAAATTAAGTGGTATTGTTTTGTGCTTTAATGGACTATTATGTACTTTTATTCAAAAAGTCCCCTACTTATGTGATATGAATTGTGAAGAATTTTGAAAATCTTGAAATTATTCTCATTAAATATCTTTACTAAGTTTAGAATTCAAAAAATTAAAAGCAACTTTGTGTTTTATTCACTTACTTTGAATTTGAAATACCTAGTCAAAATTGTATAATTAAATCTAGAAGAGACAAAATACTTGCTATTTAATGATGAAATTTAGAGTTTAAAAGTGGATCAAAATCCCTAGTTAAAAGTTAACTGCTTATGTTTCTAAGCTTCTTGAGTTGTATATATATATTTTTAAAAAATTTAAGAGCTCATTTAATCTCTACTGAAAGGGAATGTGATGTTTATCACTTGGTAATTCTTCTTACAATAATCTCTTTGAAAATTTTTGATTAGTTGATGTGCTTAACCGATAGAAAAAAAAACTTAGTTAATATAGGCAGGCTTTGGTCCCTTAAAAGAGCGAAGCCTGACCCCGCTGCTAACAAAAGCTAAGAAAAAATAGAGAGGGAAAGAGCTTAAAAGAAGTGAGCACAATCCGTCTAGAGGAAAAGGAAAAGATGGAGACAAAAATCTCCTCCTCTGAAAAGGAAAAAAAAAAGTTGACAATTTTTTAATAGATTTAGGATGAAAAACCGGGGGAAAATGGATGCAAAATACTTTTGCTTTTGATGAGTGTGCTTAGAGAAGTGTAAGGATGCAACCGGGGCGGGTTCGGGATGGGTTTTTTGAAATCCGAACTCGACCCGAGTCCTTAATGGGTGTCCCAGAACCTGAGAAAAACCCTATTGGGTTTTTTTTGTCATTCTTAGAACTCGACCCGCTGGGATTTAAGGAACCCATAACCCGACCCCACCTAACCCGACTCCAAGATTTTTTAATTTTTTTCTTAAAAAAAATAAATAAAAGAAAGAATTTTGTTTTAAGTTATTAATGATACAAACACTATATTGAAAGAATGAATTTAGATAATAATATCATATAAAAGGATGCAAACACTTCATTTCCACTTACTTTTAAATACATATATAAATGGGATCATTGCTTTAATAACTTAATATTTTTAATTTTTTAATATTTTAAACTTATGTCGGGTTGGGTTTTCCTAACGGGTTACATAATAAACCTTATCGGGTTTTTTTTTTTTAAATCCCAAAACCCTATGGGGTTTTTAGCGGGTTGGGTGATCAAGTACCCTATAACGACCCGCACCGCTTGCATCCCTAGAGAATTGGTTGAAGGGACTATACGCTCTTAAAAAGGTGGTTGAAGTGTAACTGTGTCTCTTTTGCTCTCTTTGATTTTGTGTGTGTTTTGTAACTTTAGAAGCTATTATTAAATGGTAAGGGTAAAGTTTGATTTACCTGGATTAGTTTTAGAATTTTTATTTTGGTATGATAAGTACATGTATGGCAGGTTTGAGTGAAAGACAAAAGTTTGAAGTTGATATGATCTAAATGAAGATTTGAATGCTTTTATGTGATTTAAAAAAACTTCCATTTAACTTTTGAGTGCAATTAAAGATGGATTTCTTTATTCTTAATTATTTGCTTGAGGATAAGCAAATAGTTAAGTGTGGGGAAGTTTGATAAGTATCTAAAGACCCTTATTGTATGCTGTAATTCAATATCATTTTATATAGATTTCATGTGAATTAATAAAAAAAAGGATACTTATTTAGTTAAAATGTCAATTTTAGGGATAAAGAGTTAAGTGAGATTTTAACGAAGAAGTAGACAAAGGAATCATTTATAACATACATGACTTTTTTACACAAGCTATACAAAACACAAGTGTAGAGAGCGAAAAGTGGCCAACAAGCATTTTCAAAGCACACAAGGAAGCTACACAAGCTGTGTGGCATGCTTATGTAAAGGTTAGAAAGAGATTAAAAGGTTGTAAACCCCAGTTTCCTAGTAATCAAGTAAACTTCGGAAACCGGAAAGCGAAACCCTAAACTAGTTTAGTCCAAGCCTTGTGAGAGAAACTTAGAAACCTTAGATCCGGCTTTCCTTCGGTTTCATATCAAAAGAACTTTTATAAAATAATTTAATGTGAAATATTGTTTTGAATTATATTTCAAACCATAAAAATTTTTTATTTCAAAAAATTTTCTATTCCGGGCCTTTCCGAGCTCCATTGTGGAAAAGCGAGTGCTGGAACTAAAAACTCAGAAAAATATTCCATAACACTGTTTAGAACAAAAATTTTATAAGGATTTCAAAAATATAAGTTTTATAATTTTTTGAGTTATAAAAATTACAGTTATAGCCTTTTTCCGTATTTTCTTTACTACCGGTAAAGTAGATATCTTGTCTACTATTTATCACTATTACAAGTACAATCTACTACAGACACAACACATACCCTAGTCTTACATCCTTACAATTATTCATTATATTTTCTTTTCCAAGAAATTTTTGTCTCTTAAATAAATTATTACATTTTATTATATAAATTACAATTTCAAACAAATCCAAATCTCTCCCTGTCTCTCACTCAAGATGGTCGGCACACGCGCCCGCGCGCCTCCCCCCCCCTCCCAACCCAAAAAAAAAATTTGTCTCCAAATTGATTTATTTTACCTCATTTTTATAACAAACAAACCCTAATTTCACTTAATATAAATAATCTTTAACTTTCTCTCTCCTTCATTTCATTTTCATTTGTTCAAAAATCACAAAACTCTCTCTTTTTCCTCTCATTGCCGTGACACTCTCCACCTCCACACATATACACAACAAGCTTCTTTCTTCTTCATTTCTTCACTTAAACCAACTTTAGGTGATGATTCTTAAGCTTTCTTACCATTTAATCTTATAATGGAAAAATTATTCATGTGTATTTTTACCTTAAATCCCCATGAGCACTTGTTAGGGATAAGAAAATGCTAATACATGAATACCAATCCATCACAAGAGTAGATCTTTTGTTTGATGAGTTTTTGTTGAGATATTATCATGTTCATGCATATAAATGTAGAGATCTTGCATAAAAGTATATGTTTATGCTTTTAAACTCCTTTTCATGCATTATAACTAGTAGATCTAGCATTTAGATACTCACATTATACTTGACATTCATGATCACATAGATATTTTCTATTTTCATGCATTAATGCTCATAAAGATTTGGTCTTGTGTATATAAATGTGATAGTTAGTGGATCTTTAGGTATATAAGACAAAGAACTTAAAAAGGAAAAGTTTTTGTTAGAAATGTTCAAAAGAAAATTCGTATGACTTCAAAATCCTATTTTGAAAACGCTTGTATCAACTTTAAGACTCATGTTTTATGTGAAAAATGAAGGGTATAAGCAATAGGTATCATTAAGTAGTGATTTTTATGAGTTGAAATGGGTTTGGATGAGATCAATATGTAAAACAAGAAGTAGAATCAAGATGGAAAATTTTGAGTTAGTAGTCAACTTGTAAAATTCGTAACTTTGGATGATGCCTATGGAAACACCTATTATTCAAGCTCAAAATGAATGTTTTATGTATTAAATGAAGTCCTTAGATAGTAGGTATAGTAAAGTTTTAAATTTTAATGCATTACATAAGTTTTTTCCAAAGAAATCATTCAAAAAGTGGATTTCTAAAAATTCAAATTTTTGAGTAAAGCCTATTTGGAAACATAGTTGCAAAGTGTAAGATGCAAATTTTCATGTAGAAATGAAGGTCTTAGGTCGTATATGTGATGAAGACTCAATTTTAACTAAGATAACTAGAAATTCCTAAGAATGAAATCCAAAACACTAGTGTGATGTCAAAGTTAGAACACTAAATTTTTAGAGGTAATTATGGTTGAAGTCTTGCGAATTAAAGAGTTCTAAAATTTTATTTTAACAAAAATCATCAAGATCATGTCTCATCACATGTCATTCATGTTAGTAAATCATTCATATTTCATATGTACTTGAATTATCAAATAGATACATTTCAAACAATTACAAAACTATTTTTCGGGAATGAGAATCGTTACTGATCAGATCTGATTCCTCTGTTCCATGACCTAAATGTTTTCAAACTTAGAAATGATATTATAATTAGACAGATCTTTCTAAGTAGATAGATATCGATATAAAATTTATGAAATTCCGAGTTAACATGACCAAGTTATGGCCGTTTTAAATCGGGACTTTCGCAAATAGCGAGAATTACGAATTTGATTAGTTTTGATACATAATTTGGATTAGTTAAATGATGAAATACTTATTAGGATATTTCCTCCTTTTTAGGTGATTCCGAACCCGACGAATCCTTACCACCCGATTACTACTACTAGAAAACCGGTAAACCATAGCCGAGTGAGTATCACTTCCATTTTCAATTATTGCTTGTGATTGTAATGATTGTTGTACTAGTTACTTAGCAAAGATAAAATGAATATGCATAATGAGGTTGAATGGGAATTATATATGTATGTTGTTATTATGTGAAGTTGAATTTAAAGAATATCGAAGTCGGGTGATTAATCATTGCTTGTATAGATGAGCTAGGATTGACTGTCTGTGAATATTGATTGGTCACCTAAAAGAATTGGTATAATTGATTATTTAGAATTGAAGATGAAATTGAACTCATTCATAACACTATGGGGATAAAGCATTAGCATTTGTTGGTTTTCCGTGAGCTTAAACGGCGTAAAAGTTGGTTAATCGTGATCCATAAAACGAATTATTGAGTTGGTTAATCGTGATCCATAAAACGAATTATTGAGTTGGTTAATCGTGATTCATAAAGCGAATATATGAGTTGGTTGACCGTAAGCCTAAACGGCGTCGTACCACAGGATTTGTTAATCTGCTAACCCGGGATGGAGGGCGCAAGTCTATCCACATATGATTTCTGGCTGGTCATATGTTTGTTGAATTCACGTGTTTGATGCATACCATTTGGCTGACTAATCACTTGTTTGATTGATGTGTTATAATTGTGATATGGAAGTTTTCACTCACTAAGCTAATATAGCTTACGCCCTTATAGTTTTTATTTGTTACAGCACGAGTTTATTTGGCTTAGAACAAGACAAGCTATAGCACAGGTACAAGAGCTAGGCGTTTCCTATAGAAGTTGTATTCAATTTGTTTAGACTTCCACAGAAAATCAAAAGACTTTGGATGACTGTAATGGACCTTTAAATATTCTTTTGCGAGGGAATACCCCTTAGACTTTGTAACTTATTATTTATGCGTTTTGATTTATTATCTAATGCTATTGAATGCCAAAATTAAACTCCTTAACTCCATTGGATAGAATATTCTATTGTCGTAAAGAGACGCCTTACATCTATATAAGACTCTTGAAAGACTTGGGTAGTAATTCGAGAGTCTTATATGGTATGTGGCGGACTGTTACATTTAGAATACCCCTATGGGGCGTGACAAAAAGCAATTTAGTAAGTACACAACCTCTCTATAGGGGCCATGCTCAGGGTCGTATAAACCTTGAATTCTCACATTGTGCCATTTTACATCCTACACAACCTCGTACACAGCCATGTAGCATGGTCATGTAGAGTTGACTTTAGCCCTTTCCTATAAATAGCAGCATGAACTCGTCTTTTTGATGTCCTTGATTCGTTTTATGAACCTTATAAAGAAAAATAGGTGCTTTTAAGTAGAAATATACTAGAGCTTATTGAAGATCACAAGACTTCATTTTTAAGTGTTGTAATTATAATTTCTATCTATTTCTCCTTTTTTGCAATTACAATCATCTTCATATGGAAAAATAGATCTTTATACCCTAGGTCTTGAGGAGCCCTAATCCTAATGTAGAGATTGGAATATTTCGTTAATGGAAGTTTATATTTCTTGAGTCTATTAATATATTCTTTATTTTTCTTGTTATTAATCTGTGGCCAAAATTGATTACATATTTGATTTCTTCTGATAGAAAGAAATTTCATCTAACAGAATAAATCTACATGAATTTTCTGCATAAAGATTTGTTCTTTCTAAGGAATCATGAACTTCAATGCAATTTCTTATGCATCTAATGGCGAAAGAAATATCCATTAGACATATAGGGTTAGAATTCAATTATCTCAAAGAGATATTAATGAAATTAAGGATTCTTGCAATTAAGGACTTAAATAATCCATTAATGAATGTTTCATAAGGAATATGAAATACGGTTAGTGGTGAATCAAGATTAATGGTATTTTTTGTTATTGATATATATATATATTTTTTGAATGCGTGATATTCTTTATTCTAAGGTTAGTTAATTAAGTAGTCATTAGTTCTTATTCCTATCACTTGAATTAGACCAGCTAAATAGTAGAATTAGGGTGATTATTAGTAGTTATATGTCCTGGTGGAAAGCCCCCTATATTTACACCAGTACTACAATTAATAGGTACGCTTGCCTACGATTAGTTATATAGTAAGAATAGGGTTTTAATTTTAATTTGATTTATTGTGATTAGAAGATCCACATCACCTCCCCACACACTAGACAATTGTCAAGATCTTTATATTCTTTCTAGAAAAGCGTGCACTCATTCTTACAAGCATGTACAGTGATAGCATCCTTTTCTAACTGTCTCCTCATCTTCCGAGCATCATAGTGTGATACAACAATAAATTGCCTTCCAATAACAAAGTCTTTATAAAACAAGCAAGCCAATTGTTAGAGGATTTCTAGGATTGTTTTCATCGACTTTCAAACTCAACATTTAGAGAACAATAGACAACACTAAAACTTCGTATAACCTAGATACATAGGACTCTTCACACGTTTGAACATTCTCATCCATCAATTTGCATGGTTTTTAGAGCTTCCATTTCCTCTATCGGTTTCTTCACTCTTAGGGTCACTCATATTAATGACTAGATTCTCTAGCATTCTATAATGAGCTTTGTCTTTGAAGGTTTCTCTTCCATCTAGAATGCTCTAATTCACATCAACTGCTTCGTCAAGGAATTTGTCTTCATCATTTGCTCCTTACAATGAAAGTCCACATCGAGTATGTCCACGCCATTCCCCTCGTCATGAGATGGAACTTAATAATCTAAATAGTCTACCATTCTGTGTGAAGACAATGTCGACATGGACACCTTATCAATTCATCTACCCTTTTGTGCTATAGTGTAGTTTGTCAAAATTCTCTAACCCCATTTATGTATTCTAGTGATGTTAAATCACGCACTTATGCCAACTACGTTCCGACATCCTATATTAATATGTAGTACTCCATTTTACATTTTATATTTTTCATTTAATATACATTTGTGACTTTATATATGGTATTACAATCTCTAACTTACTATAATATTAGCATCTATTGCACGAAATATTAATTACCTTATACTGTATACTATAATTTGATTATAAAATATAATGAGACATTAATTACTCAATACCATTTAAATCCAACGCATATTGCATATGAAAAATATACATGCAAACATGTATGTATTGATTACATCAAATAAAAATAGATAACTATAACATCATGAATAATTATTTAACTATACATAACATATATTAAGCATTCATATCTAAGTAAAATAAATAATAGAAATAAGCAAAAAAAATTAGATAAATATATTTATATATTAAACATTTATAATTATATAATAGAAATAAAAAATGACAAGCATATTTTATAACAAATAAAATAATACAAATAATATTTTTACTAACATTGTAGGCGAGAATGAATAAATACACCTTCAATAATAACTTTACGCAAAATTATCTAAAAGGCTTATTTAACTAAATTAATATACTATATAATATTAAAAATATAGAAAACAAAAAAAAAAAGAATTGTACAACCTATGTGAAGGAGAAAGAATGAGCGGGGGATATAATGAGGAGGTCCAGGTATATATAAATGGTATATGAGGCGAAATTCACCTCGAAATCTCCCTATCCTATTGATGTAAGTTTTGCCTCATCCCATATTGAGGTGAATTTCGCCTCACTTGCCACGCAAGAGGTGAACTTTACTTCATTGTTTTGCCTCCTAAGTTGAAATTTTTACTAGTGAAATTAAATGAAATAAATTCAAACTATCTTGAAGTAATACTATATATAGTAAATAATTTTTTAAATACACAATAAAGAAAGGAAGTATTCTCTTATTTAAATAACGACACTTTTAAGCCATATCACTAAGCTCAGCTCGTGAATTAAACCTAAATAAATAAATAAATTTATATTTTAAGCTCATTCACAATGTTTATTTTGGTTTTTCATACATTGATTTCTTTAGATTTCTTCTATATATCTGATTAAACCAAAAGGAATAAAGAGAAAAAAGAAGCTAAAAATTAAGTGTATACAATCTTCTTTTTTATAAACAAAGAAACCATATGATTCTCTATGGCAATTCATATTAAATTATCCACATGAAAAGACATATGAAGCAAAAATTATTTATAACATTATATTGATAAAGCCATGATGATATATTTAAATTTTGCTTCCTAGAAATAATTCTATAAAACTCGGAAAAATATTCAGTAAATGTAACACTCCACTTGTATATACACGTGGTAGATAACTACTTGTTATATTTTAACATAATAATAAAATATTAGGTAGTTTGTAAAGTAACTATCACCCATATGAATACCCACATGTTAGAACTTAGAATATCATTAGTAGTCGTACACTATATGTTTATTACATATGAAGTGTAATAACTATTGAAACCTTTCTCATAAAACTCAAGTTGAATAGAAGATATCTATATAATAAATAATTTTGGTCAAATTACATCAAAAGGTATCAATGTATAGGGGCAAATTCAATTAAGATATCAACGTTTCTTATAGTTAAAAAGAGCAATCAACATTTTACGGATAAATTCATTTAAGATATCAATGTTTTTGGACATTAAAAGGATAAATCAACTTTATGTAAAGGGAGTCAAATAAAATATTAATAATTAGGCATTGTTGAAAATTAAAGAAAATAAATTTAAAATTAATTAAAACATTGATATCTTAAATAAACTTTGAAAAACATACCTTATTTGATTCACTTTACAAAACATTTAATTTCTTTTTGAACCATTCCAAACATTGATATCTTAATCAAAATTACCCAAATAACTCTTATAGTAAAAAATTAAAAAATATTATTTGTTTTAATATGAAAAAAAAAACATTTATATACACACTCCATACACACATTCTCTCTATATTGAGATGCATGTGCCGGCCATTAAAACCGGAACATGAGTATTAAAGTTTAGCAAATTCTACCCATTCATTTTGGCTCGCAGTACATACAAGCAGATGTGCCCAAACCCTACTAATATGCTCCCATTTGTAATATGGGCGAGCATTAGTGAGCTCCGTATTCGCCGACTGAAAGAAGTCGTGCATCCACCTTGCTAGATTGATTACATGCTCTGCCCAATCGTCTACTTTCTTTAAGTTTTCCAGATCTTGATCATCAAACCTTTTAGTTCTTGCCTACGTAAGCAATTACATGCAAGCATCATCCATGGTCTTACTATCAGTATTAGAACATTTAAGATAAAGATATGTTAGCATCGCTACTTATATGATTTTTTTAATAATTTCTTAAAGGTAGCATGTCCTCACGAAAGCATGGTAAATACGTTACATAGTCGGAAATGTATCCACCAGCTTCTCTTCTATCACAAACTATAGTAAAAAATCGGATTTAAGAAGCAAATTTTTAGGGGAAATTCACCTCTCATTCAATGAGAGGTGATTTTTGCCTCTACTAGTGACATGAAGCGAAATTTGCCTCATCTCAATCAGCACATGAGGCAAATTTTACCACTAGATAGGACAATTCACCTCATTGTCCCAACCAGCGGTGAAATTTGCCTCATGTGCTAGCTAGAATGAGGCAAATTTCGCCTCATGTCACTATCTATATATACCATCGCTTACTCACATATACTTGTTTGCTCACTCATACCCATATAGGCACTCGTTGTTCGCTCCCTACTGCCCCCTCTACTATCCCTCTTTCTCTCTCTCACACACACACATTACACTCATTCTCTCTCTCTCTCTCTCGCTCACACACGTTGCACTCATTCTCTCTATCTCACATACACACACTGCACTCATTCTCTCTCTCTTACACATAACACTTGTTTGACACACACACACACATGTTCCCTCATATACCCATCGACATACTGCACGATAATTTTCCTCGCTCACTTTATCAATCAATATTCTCCTTCCATCAGTTTTAGTTTTTTACATGAATAAATTTTATTGATACTATCTATAAAGATATATTTTTAAAATATAATTAATTTTAATTATATTTTTATTTCTATGCAAGCATCTAATAAATTGTTTAGTTAAAATCGGGTATTTGGAGTACTGCAATCACCAAAATGTTAGTTTAATTTTAATGATAATTTGAATACAATTATCTATATATTTTTTAATTAATGTATATTTAATTTATACTTATGTATTTCTTGTTAGTAATTCAAAAAATTATATATATTTATGATTTAATAATTATATATCATTATCTAATACGTGTTTATTGTGTTTAACTGCATGACACGTAGATGGCTTAATAATATGTTAATTTAGAAGATATTATCCCAATGTTAGATGCTTGGATAGTTATACATAAATATCTAATATGAACAAGATGTGGTAATTGATTAAATGTTAATTTAGGATGTTTGCACGAATTTGGCATATGATGCGTGATTTGACAACTATGCGATACAGAAACGAGGTTAGAAAACTTTTATAAGCTGTTGTAAACCATGGGAGGGCAAATGGATTAATTAGATGCTCTTGTAAAGATTGTCTCAATAGTTCATGGCATTCTATTCAAATTATTGAGTATTAGCTCCTCACGAAGGGAATGGCTTGGACCTACTTGCCTTGGATTTTCCATGGTAAGGTTTTAGATGAAGATGAGGTAAATGATGATGTAGTCATGGGTGAAGGGAGTATTCCATCTTAATACGCACACTCTGAAAATGAAGCAAATCAAGAACTATTAGAAGACCTTGCTGCTAACATGAGTGATCCCGATGGGGATGATGTTGATAGTGGAGATGAAAGTAGTGCATTTGGCAGGAGGAAGTGGACTAAAATGTTTGAAAAAGCAAAGAGTCCTGTGTATTTGGACTGTATAAAGTTCTCTGTATTATCAGCAATATTTCAGATGACGAATCTAAAGGTTGACAGTAAACAATCAGTGAAGTCGTTTAACAATTGGCTTGCTTTAATAAAAAGTTTATTATTGACCAATAATTTGTTGTCATCCCCATACTACAAAGCATGAAAGTTGTTGAAGTAGTTGGGCATGGATGCAAACATAATCCATGCGTGCAAATTGATCATATATTGTTTTAGAAAGAATTCCAAAATCTTGATAACTGCCCAGTGTATGGTAAAGGAAGATGGAAGTTTCATTTAAGGAAGTAGAAAACAACATCAGTTAAGGTTTTGCAGCATTTCCCACTAATTCTAAGATTACAACGACTATTCATGTGTCGGAAGATAGCTTCGAAGATGAGATGGCACAAAGAAAATTACCTATTAGTGGAGGGTATGTTGAAGCATCTTATAGATTCAGAATAGTAGAAGGGATCGGACGACAAATATCATTGGTTCGCATCGAATGCCTGAAGTGTGCGAGTAAGACTTGCCACTGATGGGTTCAATCCCTATGCAAACACCAGCATAACTTACAGCGTGTGCCCAACTGTTATGTTTGTATATAATGTTCCACCACGGAGATGCATGAATGAGCCTTATATGATGATGTCCCTTTTAGTATCGAGACCATGATCTCTAGGTAAAGACATTGGTGTATACATACAACCCTTATAGAAGAGTTGGAAGAACTATGGACAAGTGGTGTGAAAACTTTGGATGTGGTGGAAGAAGGACATTTTGAATGCATGCTGCATGATTATAGACTATCAATGATTTCTCGGCATACGGTGACATATCAAGCTGGACGACCAATGGTTATAAGGCATGTCCTATATGTAACATCAACTACACAAGTAGGCATTCAAATAGTAAGTTTCATTGTAAGAACCTCAACCCACCACATATATATATATATATATAACTGACGAATCCAGTTCCCCAACTACATATAACCTACAATATTATAGGTAAGGTTGTCTATAAAGATTGGTTTGAGTAATTGTTTGTCTAAATCTCTTATAAGAACAATTTTATGAGCTTAATAATATAAAAACTTCATATAACCTTAATACACACATATATAGAGATATTACAAACAAAGGCTTGTAAACAAGCCATTTTCAAAAGATAAACACAAACCAAACAAACATCTTTAGTAACTATTACATATATTTCCCAAAACGATTCTATCCTATTCTATTACAAAAAGATCCATCAAAGGCTAAGGTCAGGTCTCTAGTCCTCCCAATCATCCATAAAATTTTCAAAATCGATTCCATATCCCATCCCAACATAGAACTCATCTTTATCATTAATACCTGTAGGACATAAAACATGAGCCAAATGCCCAATACACAAGTAACGAAAACACAAACAAATGGCACACAATCTTAAACTATATGCAAATGCATCAAACAACAATTTATTAAATATTCCTTAAGTTAGTCGAATAGCATAGGAGTGTTCAAATTCCGAAACAATCTAGGAAGTTGGGGTTCCTGAGTAACAGCAGATGCTCAGAGAGTTGATATAGGTAGTTCAGATACCTATATCTCCTAATGTTATATCCAACAACGATTAATAGTCTCATCCAGGGTTCTTAGCTGTTACTCATCTTTACTTAACTTAATCCACAATATCACTTAGTTCAACCTGTCTCATAAACATGAACTAAATCATATTATTTCATTTTAAGAGTAAGCAAACGTTATACCGATACCAATAACCCCATTAACTACCCGTCGTACCACTTATAAATTGTCAAATCTTGACAGGGGTGGCCTAAGTGCCTAAACTACCATGTTAATCTCATAACAAAGTGTCGCTCCCCGAACCAGATTCAGCGGTGTAAAACACAACCAATTCAAACAAAGCTTAAATTATCTTTAATTAGAATTAAGTTAAGATATGTCTATCCTAGGCAAGCAATCAACTATGTTACTGTATACCTCTGCTATATTGAGAATCAACGGAAGCACTCAACCGAGGATTAAAATTGTAGCAAGAAATTCATTTCATATTAAAATCATAAATTCTTACTTGAATAATCACCACAAATAGTTACTAATTACTTCACAACACTTTATTCATACAAAAAATATATTTATATCATTTTTCACTGATCATCCATCCATCATTACTAATTATTTATTTGCCTATTTTTTTATTTATTTTATTATTTTTTTAACAGTATCAGAGGGTAGGTTACGCCCATGATAGAGGCCGTGATACAGATCATGCCCCTAATTACGACCGTGATATAGGTCATCTCAAACATAGAAAAATACTCAAAGATCATCGGCTTTGTTACGCCCATGATCATGATTGAAATTTCCCTCCAAGGAGATTATGGTCGTGATCTATCTTTAGAAATCTATCCAACAAGATAACGACCCCTAAAACGACCATAATTGACAAGAAATTTACACCCAAGAGTATAATGGCCATGATCACGCCCATGATGAACAAGGTAATTACCCTATGGTACTTTTTTTGAAACTTCTCTAACTTTTATGTCTTCCAATCCCTTTAATAAGCTCTTATTTGTTCACAAAACATGTTAAACTAGTCTTTATCATAATATTAACATCATTAAGCTTTCATAAATCTATTTCTTACAAATATACACACAATAACCTAACTTAAAAACTCAATTTTATCTTTAAGCTTATTAAATTCTACTATCACCTTAATCCTTCAAGTTATACTTATTTATCACCAACAATATCTATACACACATCATATCACTACAAATATCATATTTCATATCATTAAACACCTAGAGTACATATTTCTATTTGCTCATCTACTTCAACATACATGATAGCATACCTTCAATCCACATAAAACATCAAAGTTCTACCTTTAATTAACACTGACACCAACCAAAATCATTGATAAACAAAGCAAACAAAAACTCACTTTACTTACTTATTTAGTTATCCCTAGAGATCAAGTTTACTTCTCCCACTTTCTTCACTTTCTTCTTACTCCACTTGGGCTTGAATCTTACTTTCTAGCATTGTGTCAAGCTTGTTATGGCTTAGAAAGAATTTTGATGGAGGAAATTTGGAGTTAGTTTTGGGCTTAGGAAGAGAAAGAAACAAAGAGAGAGAGAGCCGATGGAGAGAGAGTAGGTCTGTTTTGAATACTGATATTTTGCCCTTATGTTGACTTTTGAGGCATAGAAGCCCATGGAAGAGTGTATAAGACATGGGAAGAGTGTATAAGACATGGGCTTAAGCTTGACTTGTGTTTGGGTTTGGGCTTGGTTTAAAGGACTCAAATAGTAAAATTTGCTAAGTTGGTTTGGTTTTAACTTTGGTTTTGATTTTAGAAACTCAAGTTTCTAACAAGCACATAGACAACAATTAAATACCAATATCTATTACACTGACACATTATATTAATATCAATATCAAATTACACTAACATAAACATTAGCACATATTTATATTAACACAAACTTATATACTATACTTTAAATATTATTCTAACAAGCACAAATTCATTAACACACACACACGCACGCACGCGCACACACACATACACACACACATATAATAGGAATGTTAGCTATTTCATTCAATATATACACCCTAGATGGTTTTCACCTTCAAGGCATAGATGGTGCCGCAATAGTGCAAGTTTTGACGACAAACAAGACCCCCACCAAAGGATTTCATTAGGAAAGACATTGTGGATCAGTTGAGTCGATATGAGCATGTCATATTGGGAAAAATGCAAAAGTGGCTCTATCATCAAAGGAACGAAGACAACACAAACTGGTGTGAGAAGAGTCTACTCTTTTGATTGCCATATTGGAATGAACTATACATATGACACAATCTTGAGGTGATGCACATTGAAAAGAATATATGTGACATTCTAGTTATGACTATTTTTAGTCTTAAGGGCAAGTCAAAAGACACTAATAAGGTAAGATTCACCCTCTAGGAAATGGTTATTCGCTCTGAGCAACATCTGCAATAACATGGCGATTACATGTTCAAGTCACCGGTTGCATATACATTATCAACTTGGCAAATGAGAGAGGGTTGTAATTCTATTAGGGATGTGAAGATGCCAAATGAATATGCTTCCAATATATCATCCTACCTAGGTGCTGATGAAGTAATTTTAAAGGGTACGAAGAGCCATGATTGTCATGTTCTCCTGCAATCGATCCTTCCGATAGTCTTTCGTAGGTTTCTCAATAAATGAATTTATGATGTTATATGTGATGTCTCTCTTTTCTTCAAGGAACTGATAAGCAAAGAATTTTGTGTGAATTCACTGAAGTCTTTGGAGAAAACCATAATTTTAACTCCTTGTAAGTTAGAGATGACATTTCCTCCTACTCTTTTTGATATCATGATCCATTTAACTGTGCATCATCTAAATGAAGCATGCATGTGTGGCCCTATCCAGTATTATTGGATGTATCCTATTGAAAGATACATGGGAATTCACGAGGGAGATTTGCAAAATAGGGTAAGACCAGAGGGTTCCATTGCCGAGTCTTATGTTGTGCGAGTAAGCATTCCATTTTGCCTTCTATATTTTGAGAACATGAACTCAAGAACAAACAGACCACATCGGTAATGGGACAAACCACTAAAGGAAGCTTCATCTTCATTGTTTCTAGTATTCGCACAGCCCGTACATTCGATAGGTATATGCACTATATCAGGCTTGAACATCGAACTCAATATAATGCATTGGACAGTGTTAAATAATTGCGAGAAGGTGCAACCGTTTATAAGGTATGTCATGTCATTTGGATTCATTTATGACTTGATAACATAATAATTTCACCATTTCCTAATGTGGATTTTTAATGAAATTACTTATAGGGACTTCAAACAAGAATTAAATGCACGAGGGGAACACAATGTAGGAGTAATAGTATGTAAACATTTTGCATAGTGGTTTAAAAATAAGGTTGCGACTCGCCTACAACATCTGAAATAGATTTTCATCAATATGTCTAAAGGTTAACTTCATCATTCTCATCCTTTGCAAATTATGGGACTTAGTTCTATCCATAAGCAGTAGGTGTTGGAAGATCTAGAAGTCTTGAGGTGGGGCCTAGATATTCATTGATATAGCTACAATGCTTGTGATGTGAACGAAGTCTGATACAACATAGAAGCAAGGGAGCTAGGATTAAGATCAAAGAACAACATGTATACATCATTGGTGCAGATGACGGACGATGGATAACCTTTCATGGCATTCCCACTAAAGTTACTCAATTAAATTATGTGGGGTTTAGGCGAGTATTTTTATTCAAGTACAAGTGGTTTGACACAAACCGGGACAAACTGGAAAGTATCGATGGAAACCTCATCTCAATCAACACAACAAAGACATGATACAATAATGACCTATAAATTCTTATGAACCAAGCACAACAGGTATACTACCTAAAAGACCAGCAAGTGATCTAGGGACCGGAGAATTATATAGAAAGTTCTACACCGTCATATATTTACTCGTGGTATCTTCCAATCGAAATCCACAGAAGATGGTGAATCGGATGACCCACCTCCAATCGAGGAGCCAATGCAATAGACGGTTTAAAGGCCTTGGATGATTCCAATCGATCGCATATTTATTAACTTAGGAAACCTTGCAAACTTACCCGATCTGTGTGAGATTTTAATAGTGAAGGGGATGATGATTCAAATGAATAAACTGTAGGGCTTTTTTCACTTGTTTTTCTTTGTCACATATATTTATTTGTAATGAACTCAAAGTAATCAATCATTAAAATGGTTATTTTTCTAATTTCTATGATCAGCTTATGAAGGACCCTAAGGCACACCCTGAGCAGTATAGTAATTGGGTTTTCACCTTGAATGGTTAATCTTTTTTCTTCCACATCCATATTAGAATGATGTACTAATATTCTTTTTTAATTATATAGGACGATTTACTTCATTGCTGACCGATCAACAGGATAGAGAAACCGACAACCAATCAGTCCAAGCTACTCAAACTCAATTGAGGTTAGTGAATAAGTTGGGAATAGGGAAAGATGTCACATATGACCTTCATGATGATTTGCTTGCTTAGGTGGCCCCCAAGGACCTAGGGGCCACAACAGTAAAGCATGATGAGGCCGATATCATGGTACCTTAGAGGTGCTAGAGCATGTGCAAGGGAACTCGGGTGGAGGAGGAGTTTAAGGGGATAAGGTGTAGGCCAACCATCACCATGTTGGATAGATATATGGGTCTCATGTGCTCATGTCCTGGGATGGTTAGGTTAGAGTTCTTGCTCCACCATAGAGTGTTGACTAAGTTGCTCATTCCAGAAACTAGAGGTAAGGCATGGTTAGTGTTTCCAAAGGCCTATCAACATGGTATTATCTATAGAGTTATGGTAAGTTTATTTTCGGTTAAGATTTTGATCATTAAATTAGCCTCGACCATTCACTAACACATGCAACCTATTTTTAATATGTAGCAAAAGTTAGAACTACCAAAGAATTAGCAAAAGGCACATAAGTGGTAGATCATGATGAACTGTTTGGCAAGTAAATCATACAGTTAGCTCTACTATAGGCTGAAGGTATACATCATATCTAAAGATGGAGGTGAGGAAGCCACTAGCATGCCACCACCTGATTTGAGCATCGAGCGGATGAGTAGAGGAGGTTCATCCACTTCGTCAAGACTGATCCAAATTACAAGGTACGATTCTGCATGTGGTAAAATACATAACTATTTATATGTTTCACTTGCTTACTTTTTTCAATCGTGTAGCTTCGATCCACGGTGAATACGTCAAATAGGAAAAAACAGAAAGCACTTACAAATGTAAGAATTATAACTATATTTTTTGCTACATGTCACGATGCCCACATGACGTGTGAGTTTATGTTCTATATTTTTGGTAATTTCACTAATAATGTATTATAGAATCTCATGCCAATAAAGAAATATAGATGCATGCATTTAAGGAGGGACAATGGATAGTTGACTAATCATTGGAGTTGAAGGTATTCGTGTGAAATTATTTAAGCATATTTGATTTCCATATTCCATGGTAATAAAATTTTTTTATCATTTTATATCATTATATTAACTTTGTTTCAACCAAGTAAGCATGGAGCATAGGAGGAAGGAGGAGGACGATCTTGTTGCTGCGATCGGTTAATGACTTTGCCAGATCAGGACATTATGAAGAAGGTTTTATGACACAAATCTGACTACTATCGTAGCTTTGGATACAGTATGTCGATAGGTCAACACAAGATTGAGTATTATGAGCAACCACGTAATGAGGATTCAGTGCACTTTGAGTATGAAAGGACCATACAACAACATCAGATGGACAAGATGCAGGAACAAATTAATATGCTGATGAACTATGTCCATCCTCTTCGATGTCTTCCTTTGAGCAGTATCCTCCATACTAGTAGGTTGCACCACACATGGGTACTCCTGGCAACAGCCCAGATGCCAACCAGCTTAGCTTTACACCATTTACACCAGCAACACCTCATTCGCATTCTTACCAGGGTTTTTTTGGGATTCTAAGCCATTCATCTATATTCACACATGTACCATACAATCCACCCCATGAGTTATTTGGCAACTTTGAATAGCAAAGAGGCTAACATCCTTCATTGGGTTTCGCCCCATGGTCCGGAGGGCAAGTTTTGCTAAGTTTTCATCACAAGCGCCTGCATTAGATAGTACACATTCCTAAGCAACACTCTAGCCATAGGTCCAAGTTCCTCTAGTGTCCTCCACATACCCCTACATAATCTTCTGCTTATCATCTGATACTAGCTTTGACTTCCCTAGCTATAGTGATTTAGAGGTTGTCCATTACAGGATCATGTCGTGCTCTCCAGTGCCAACACGAGAGGCACTAAGCATTCCTATTATCCATATTTTCATTATTTTCGATGCTCATACTATGTTTTTTCTATTTTCTCTATACTTCTTTGTTGTTTTGTAGATCTTGTGGATCATTATAATTCGTGGTATGTTTTATTGGTTTGTACAGACATATTCTATGATGATTAGCAAGCATGTTATTTCATGTTTATTTTTTTTTATATCATAAAATTAAATTTATTTAATTTCAAAAAAATATTATAAATAACTAATTTTAATAATAATATTTATATAAAAAGTGCAAAATTTATATTGGTATGTTCAATTTTATAAAAAAACTACTATCGATATATAATTTACACATCATATATCAATTAATTTGTAATATTATAAATAATGGATTTTAACGATAAGATTTTTTAACATGTGCAAAATTTATGTTGGTAAGTTTAATTTTATGAAAACTACTATCAATATATAATTTACACATCAAATGTCAATTAATTTCTATTAATAATATTTACATATATATGATTTAAATTTTAATAATAAACCTAACTAAATTTTATCTACTTTTATCTTTAATAAATTAATAAAAAAATCTAAAATCTGATAAATTGCTAGGCAAATTAAGAGCAGCTTTTAAAATTTTTAGGCAAAATTCGCATGGGATCAGAAATCAAATTTAGCAGGTGGAGGAAAATGTTATGAGGTAAACTTTGCCTTATGGACTAGGACGATGAGGTGAAATTTGCCTCATGACTAGGATAATTAGGCAACTTTTGCCTCATTATGCACATGAGGCCAATTTCCCCTCATGGTTTACTTGAGGCAAATTTCGCCTCATCTTACCTTTTATATATTTCTTCCCCTCCACTCTTTGTTCCATTTTTTCCCTCTAATTATAGTCTCATAAATTTTCTCTCTCTTCTCATTATTTTTCTCTTTGAATCTTTGCAATTTTTCATTTCATTTAGAACATTTAATTTTTATATCTAATCCTTTTAAACAACTATTTTTATGTATTAATTTTGCAGGTTTAGATCATCTAATAAGTTTGTTACCACAAATTTAACAACATCAAAATCATGGTAATATCTTGCTATTAGCAGAGCATGATTGTTTTCTTTTTGAATTTGTATTTCTATAATATTTCTTGAGTCATTAGTAAATTTTATTTAATGCTTCAAGTACATGAAGATTTGAAATGTGTAATATTTGCACAAATTTAAAAATATTTATGATAATATAATATTTTCACTAATTATAAATTATAAGTAAATTTTTTTAATAATTATGATTATTAATATAATATTTCTAATAAAATATTTATAATTAATATTAACAAGGGTTAATAACGAAAAAAGGTACTTAAAGTTTTGCAAAAAGAATAATTAGGTACATAAAGTTTGGTTTTGAATATTTGGTACCTAAACAAAGTTTTCATTGACTTTTTTTATACCTGAAACAAGTGAAATGAGTACGAAGAAAGTCTACAAAAAGTTTGTTCAGGTACAAAAATTGTCAAAACCAAACTTCAAGTATGAAAAAAGTCAACAAAAACTTTGTTCAAGTACGAAATTGTTCAAAACCAAACTTTAAGTACCCAATTGTTCTTTTTGCAAAAGTTCAAATACCATGTTTTAATAGCTTTTGAGTTTACTATTATGTGTATACCTTGGGGCACTAAAATAGTCAATTATTCAAAAATATCATTTTGTGAGCCGACTTTGCTCAATTTCTTATCAAATTCTTGAATTTCATATAGTTTTTGAATTTGGATGCCAATTAGATAAGAAATCCCATAATCAATAGGTACTTGAATAACTCACTTTGATATTCATGCACAAATCCATGGTTTGTGATAAAACCCTAATTTGCTTCACTACATCATGGTCTAATTAACAACAGGTACATATGCAATTATGTACATGTGTTAGTATCTAGGAATGGTTAATGTTCCTCATAATGGGAAATATAATGTTGGCATGAGAAGCATAATATATGTGATAAAAAAAAAAAAAAACAAAGAAGAAATGGTAGGATAGGTTGATTAAGTAGAAAAGGAAACCTCTTGTCTTTTTGGAAAGTCGATTAGGACAGGTGGATCAATGAAGAAGATGAGAATGAAGGCTATTTGTTCTCTCTATTTTCCTTTGCTTTGTTGTTTTCAATTGAAAATGCTCTTATGTATGCATCTATCTGTGTCAACAGAACATGCAAAGAAGGATGCTATAGACAAGAAACTTACGGTGATGAGAAAATTTTGCTGACGTTTTTCTATATACATGCATGTTTTTATCATAATTCTACTGTTTGTTTTATAGAAAGTGTCATCTAGACTTTGTTCTATATTTGCTATATTTAAAGTTTTCAAAATCTAAAGAGATTGTGTCTATTTATACTTTTTAGTGGTAAGTCATTATAGATGGTAATAGATGGTGAAGATGGTAGCTAATGGCCGTGCTGGTGGTTAATCATCTAGGAAAAAGGGGAAAACAGTTTCTACTTTGAAAAAAATAGATACCATTTTTTTATTGTCCATTGTATTTTATATGCTTGTTAACCATCTCTACTGAAGCCAACCATTGTAATTGTCTTCTACAACCCCTTGTTAAAAGCCATTGATATATTTAACCTCGTAAGAAGATTACAATTGATTAGTTTAATACAAAGTCCTAAGTGAATTCCATGAAACAAGCAATTATGAAAACTTTCGAGTTGAGCATTCATTTATTAAGTAGAGTTTTTACATATCTTCCCTTAAGTTAAGTGATGGTGGCTGTTTAATTGAAAGAGAAATTGGAAGAATTTGACTCATACAAGTAGAGCTCTCTAGGACCATTGAAAACATGATTGTGTTGGATTTCAAGCTTAGATCTAGAACTCCCACAAGACTCCTAATAAAACCATCCTCTAATCGTGGTAGATTTACTTATTTGATCTAGATTATGCTGATTGATATACGCATGTGGAAGAAATAAAATCTAGTTTTCACATATGATTTGCCAACTTGTAGTTGTGTTAAATTAACTTGCAAAATATCTATTAACAGGAGTAGTTTATTCTAGTGACTTAGATCAATTCGATGAAATTGTTTCTCAACATATTCCATCAAGATCTAGCGTAAGGTCATGTCGTGCACTACATCTCCTAACTTTTATGAAGTTCTATCACTAAAAATTTGTAATTAACAGGAATAATAATAATTACGTGCATACTTCATGTTAATAGGACTTTGTAAAACCCTAATTACTACTCACTCATGATGGAAAACAAACATGAACACATAGAAAACATAATTGAAATAAGATAACACTAAAAGAATGAAGAAAAGAAGGAACCCTTTTTTTATATTACACGATGGTGATGTCTGAAAACACAAATTCTACAATATGTCTTCGTCTCTCTCTTGTCTCGAAGATGATTACTACCAATAGAATTCAGAATTCACATAATAAACACTTACAACTTCCTAGAAAATTCTAATGGATGATAAATATGAACCGGTATCAATTTGAAGGAATGACCTCTTTTTATGTGAATGGGTGAGGTCTCCTTTTATACCTCTCTCCTCTTTAAATGAAGTTTATAATGAAAATATATGACCATCACCCTAGGATATATTGGTTGACGAAATGTAACAATAGTCGTATTTGTTCTTTTTCAAACATCACACCTGTGACTTCTGATCCATGTAGGTAATTCAACCTCCGAACCTCCAATCACGACGGTGACTTACACCTAGCTAGCTACTGTGCTCATTGAATCTTTTTGGTTCTCCTAAATTTAATGCTCATGATTGTCTTCAAATCATCTCCCTCATGTAGCAGCTTTCTGAATGCCACGAGCGTGAACTACACCTAACAAGCTACTGAGATTAATTTTCCTTCAGAGTCTTCATGGATCATGTCCGTGACTTTATACCCAGGTGCTTTGACTTCTACACTTTCCATTTATCACTCATGTGATCTTCCCTTTGGTAGGTACTGGGCATGAATTTTCTTGTTGCTGCACGAATCGCACCCATGAGTTTATGTCCTAAATCTCACTTTTGCTTCCTTGATTACAACTCTCTTTTAATTTCTTCTAACATCCCCATTATACTCCAAATTAACCTGAAATGAATATATATATATATATATATATACCAATTAAGCATCAATTCTACTATGAATCACGTCATTAAACTATAAATTTTATTAAACTGGTCGTTTAAAACAAAGATAAATCATGTATATCACATATTATGCTTTATAAATCGATGTTGTTAATGAGAAGTCCACTCAGGCTTAGAATAGTACGTGCTTTTTCTGTAACAAGATTAAAATCTTCTTATCTTATTAAATGTCCCAGAGTGTCGATTAATATATGTGTCATGATGTAAAGACAAAGAACAGTTGATTTTGGTCTTTTTATGCTATATTCTTCATTAAAATAAAGAAAACTAGTAAAACGTTATGGCTTATTTCTATAGAATATTTGGCCCGTGTTAGATCTATTAAATAATAATAATAATAATAAAAACACTAAGATGCGAAGATACAGGCACTTAAAGCTACAAACAAGCCGAGCTACTCAAGCTTGGCTCGATTCAGGCTTGATTCGACTCCAACTCAATTAGTAAATGAGTCAAACTTGAGCCTAAGATAAAGCTCATTTATCTAAACGAGCCGAGCTTGAGCTTTGATTCGGGCTCTCGAGTCACCTCATGAACAAATTAGTGAGTTGGCTCATTAATTGGCTTGTTAACAAGTTCATTGGTAAATGTATAAGATCTGTATTTATGATATATTAATATATAACTAAAAAAAAAAAACTAATTTCTACTTCTTATATTTATATATATATTATATATATTTAGCAACTCTCATATGTTATTTCTGGGTTTGAAAAAAGAAAAGAAAAGAAAAGAAACATTGTTGGCTATTTAAATGGGTTGAGTTCAAGTTTTAATTTTAGGCTCGATAAAAACTCGTTGGGCTAGATAAAAAGCTCAACTCAAGTCGAGCTTGATTCGTAAATAAGCCAAACTTGAGCTTAAAATAAGGATCATTTAGCTAAGCAAGCCGAGCTCAAGCTTAGATTTCAAACTTATTAAAAAGCTCGGCTCGAGTTCAAGCTCGATAATTTTTAAACAAGTTAAACTAGAGCCTTCAAAAGCATGGCTCGGCTAGTTTGCAACCCTGGAGGCACCATACATAAAATAATGTTGTCAAATAAATAAATATGGAATGAATGAACGATGATTGTCCAACACTACCTTGTGGTATTTATTTATTAATAAAGTTGTCCAAACTCACCACTATAGAAGATATAGAACTGTATTCTTTCCTTAAAGTTTAGTTTTAGTATTACTTCTCTACCTGAAATTTATCAAAGAATATATTTCTTCTATTTAGCAATAGAAAATGACATATACAACGTGCCCTTTCATTTAAGAACCATTATTCTTCTCTTAACTTAGTATTTGAAGTTTCTGTCTAGCGATATACTTAGTTAATCAAAGATGTCACATGAAAAAATTGAAATAACCGCACTCATCTAACCTCTAACTTACGTGATTGATAAAAAGATTGAAAAAAAAAAAAGCCCCTAACTATTAAGGAATTTTGCAAAGGTTTTTAACATTTATTATTTTATTGTTTTGTGGAAGAGATGCAATACTACTTAGAGTTTTAATATAATAAGAAGGATGCCTATGGAGAATATATGATATATATTCTTTTCCTTCAATTTTCGTTTTAGTATTAGTACTTATTTTTACCATTAAATTATAAAAGAATATATACTACTTTGAGTTGTAAACCACATTTGAACCTTACATTTCCATAGGAGTAAATGCAAGGAAAGTGTTGAACAACTTTTATCATTATAGTAATATTATCCATAACCTGTTGAATATGACGCATAAAACAAACAATCCTTGGGCTCACCTAATCTCATCATACACAAGCATATTATAAATTAGGTTTGTAATAGGAGCCTCTAAAACTCTTCTTTTTATGACATATTAACAAGTATTTCAAAGTATATATTAACATTTTTCTTACGTGAGGATGCAACCGTGATACTTGGTTAAAAATAAAATTATATAAAAATTGAGAATTATTCAATATGGTCTATGTTATATATATATATATATATATATATAAATATGTATGTACGTATGTATAAAAAATCACTAAGTTCGTAACTCTATTTATTTGGGCTGAATTTTAAACTATATTTTGAAAAATATTAAATAAAAAATTTATGACTGATGATATGGATGGAACTAATAGAGTTAGAACTACGTGTTATTTCTTTAAATGATATTTCAAGCCAACAATGATAATCACAATGAACACATTGTGAAAAGATGCTCCAAAAAAGAGGCACGATACATAGAAATGGTGTCAAGTTAGTAAAATATTGGTACATATGACATGGGCAATTTTTTATTTTTTAACCACTATAATAACTATTGATATAGTCCATCTCCTTGGATGATCAATGTTCATGCCATTAGAATTTTGGCGGTGTCATGAATTAGATACTGCCAAACAAGAAGTTTGAATATAGATGTTTTAAGCTCTTTGTGATTTGGTGTGTAGACACTAATAATATTTTGGAATATACAATATGTGCAAAACATGAGAGGTAGTTACTTTAAAAATAACCCACTCTGCTATTATGGGTATGAAAATTATATTGATAAGTACTTATATACCACGTGTATATAAACATAATATCTAATATGTAATTTTTTTTTTCATTGCATAACAATCTTCCTTACATCTTAAATTGTACCATGTATGACATGAAAGTATGATTTAAAATTTAGTTTGGTATCAAATGTGTTGCTATATCATAACAGATAAAGCTAATGGGATGAAACCTGAAGGGTATCAATTAACTAGCTTTACCATCTCTTTATTCTAATCTAATGTGTATTTTCAGTATTGATTAGTTTTCCAATCTACATAATTTGAATGTATTTTCTCATAAAGCTTTCCTTTTATTCTTTGTAATTGCTTTTTTTTCTCTTTTTATTATTTGAGCATATTGGTACATAGATATTTTCAACATTAATTAAAATCCAAGTCTTCCGTGTTATTAACATGTTCATCTTAAAACTATTGGCTAATTGCATGTAGATTTCCATCATTTCATAACTTTTGAAAATAATACACATATCCACCAAATCATGGCTAGAATCTCACGTTGTTGCTATTTTTTTAGTGAAGTTATGGGATTTTAGCGACAAATGGATGATGTTCTGTTTTTCATTTTTTTTTTTTTTTAATTTCTGTGGCACTTTTAAAGATAAGTTTACTAAATTTTTCCAGAATTAGATTGACTATAACATAATTACATATACTTTAAGTAGTTGGCAAGGAAGATGATAGCTAATAATTCCTTTTTGTTAATCTGTTTTCTTTTATTATTCAATGACCAGTTGAGATGAGCTAATACAATGATCCATGTGATAAATGTAATGTGTTTAAAGCATCCTTAGAAAGAAGAGAAGAAGAAGAAGAAGAAGTCACCAGAATAAAAACGTCATATGAAAGAATTATTGATATGTAATGTAAAATTATATCTTAAAGATGTGAGATATATGTACGTATAAATTTTTTTTGACAAAATAATCGGATTCTACGATTGGGATTTGTGAAAGCAGTATGGCTGGAAAATCGCATTTATTGAATGTGATTTACACTTTCTTTAACAAATCACGTTTCACAGATGAGAGTTACCTTCACACCACAGCTTCATGCCTTCATCCTCGTCGGACATCCTGATCTCCTCCATCGAACTTCTGAATCGCCTCCGCATCGGGGAATGACCACGCGTCGGCATCTTTTGCATGCTTTGAGGTCGTGCGAAGTCCTGCGATCTAATTTCTTGCCAGTCCGACTTTTGATGTCGATCTATTAGTCACCAGGATGACCTTCGATGATTATACTTAACGAAAATTGTATCTTAGGCATTCGTGTTTTTCCATAAGCTCAGTGAAATGGTAACTAATTTCTCCAGGTGCTCTAAACAGACATTAATCTCCCCATATGAAATTATAGTAATGATAATTCCTATTTCTGAAGTCAAAACTCTGTTCCTCCTCATTCCATTATACAATTTGTGAAAATTTTAGCTCACATCTTTTGTAAATAAATAATTAAATTAAATTTGTATATTTATATTATTCTTGTGTAATCCTTTCATTAAGTGATTAATATGAATGTGTAAGTTAAGTAGAAAATAATATCTTACTAGTGATAATTTGATACGATGATATGATTGTTAATAATTAAGTACATATTATTTTATTTATCCATAGGTGACCATTTATTATTAATTGCTTTTAGACAATTGTCTTATTATGGTGAGTAGGAAAAGGGGATCAAATAACTTATTAGTCTAACGCTGGATGCTGGGTTTCTTAATAAAATTCGGCTGGCAAATAGAATAGTTGGCGTTCATCTAATTAATTTGAATGTAGCAAATGGAATTGATAGGTAGTTTTATTCTTGGAGTTTTGGTGTGGTAAGTCATTTGTTGTGAAATGAAGAACAACTTGACATAAAGAAAATTCTTGTACTTGTCCATGAATATGATGATAAATTAATTTGGCCCTCCATGAACGATGTCTCTTATTCAGTGAAAACTAGCTATCATTTTCTAGAAAGTGTTGGTCCAAATAATGTTTTTGTCGTAGCCTCTTCATCATATGTGGTTGATAAGAGATTTGGACAAATGATGTAGAATCATGATTGCAAGTCTAAACGAAAACATCATTTTTGAAGGTTATAAAATAATTTTTTAGTTACTAACCACAATTGTTTTGCATAAAAACAAATACCCAATCAAACTTTTTGTGGCTATTTTTTACCACCTCATTAACATTGTTTGGTATGTATTTAGATGTAAAGGAGCTAGCCTATCAGTACTAGATAATGTTAGGAAAAGTAGTAAAAACTCAATAATAGGCTACCTATTTCAGATTAATGAAGGAAGCAAACAATATTAAAAAGGTAATAAAATAATCATAAAAATTTTGATTGAGTATTAAATAAACTTCTTTAAAATTTAGATATCAAATTGAATGCAAAAGTATTAAATTTGACATTTATCACAAAGAATGTTTTCACAAAATTACAAAAAATTATTTAAAAATAAAATTGGTAAAGCCTTAACATGTTATACTTGAGGGGGACACACCTCGGGCTATAATTGCTCTTTTATATTTCAGCATGTGACAATTTTGCTGTTATTTGGACAAATCAATGCTCGGTATGAGGAAAAGAAAACCAAAATGACTACATATAACACTAAAGTTACCACACTAATCATTAAAATGAAAAAAAGTGATCCAAGACATACGATAATACTTAGGTGCATTGTGTTTGTATACAAGGAATGTAGCTATAAATGGAAATTGGAACCAGATCACACAACATAAGAAGATGTCCTAATGAGAATTGGTCAATAACACAAATTAAGACCTCCCTAGTGTTTTTTTATTTTTTTTTATTTTTAATAACAACTTCTTTTTGATGGATAATGTATTCATCACATTGTACTCAATACTAATCCATCTACAAAGTGAGATGTCAACATGCATAGAAAACTAATAAACTTCATTAATATAAGTACCTTCCTCAATAATTTCCTATCTATCAATAAAACATATAGAGATATGTCTAGTTTTGTTGGTTTGAGAGCCCATATTCTCTCATAGTATATGAGAACCGTCAATGGGAATTACCCCATATACAGTGATTGCATAAAGTGTCATATGGATTTAAATAACGAGATTGAGCAAGTATTTCAATATCTTCCGAGAAAAGACAGTAATGGTTTCCAGTTCTTGGAGGTGCAAAATTAGGAATCATACCGATAACAAAATAGGAAACATTATTTTTGGCAAGAAAACAAAGTGAAAAAAATAACCATGGTGTCATCATAAACATATGTACAGCATACTAGCATTTTAGTCCACGTTACTTGCTAAATCTTCTTCTAAGAGCAAAAGAATATGAGAATTCTTCGTATTGATATGCTATGTATAACATCTATTCTTATCTCCCATGTATATAAAAATTTGGTTAATTTTAGAAGTAGCATATTCATTTGTTTGCACTCAAGTTATATATATATTTATGTATATACATGTAAGTATGCATTTTATTTATGTATGTATATATGTATAAACTCGGTATTTAATTAGTTTGTTAGAAGAGACATAACACTATCATGTAATGTTTATACACAATAATAATGATATCCAAGCTCACCGTTTAGAGAATATATTATTGTTCTTTCCTTGAAAATTAGTTTTAGTAGTAGTAGTAGTTGTAGTCATCTTTCCCTTTACTTTACAGGAGAATATCCTTAAGCAATAGAATGAAGCAATGTTTAATACCTTTTCTTTCAATGGGGGTAAATGCAAGAATTTTTTTTCATCATCCTTTATCATTATATAATATTTGAATTTCTTTTGTTGTCATATATATACTTTAATTAATTTTTTTTACTCATCTAAACTCGTGTACACAATCATATTATATATTGGTTATATCATTAGATCCCATGATCTGAAAAGTACTTCTCACACTTTTTACCACAAGCTTTACCATAAAAGACAAATGTATTAATGGAAATGTTAAAATCTTACTTATATGACATTTAAACAAATATTTTGGAACATCTTTTTAACGTTTTCCTTTTCTTTAAGAGAGGAACTAAGCTTCTTGCACAAAAATAGAATAAATTATAAACTTACAATTATTCAATATGGCATTTACTACATGAAGAAATTAATTTAAAAATAAAGGGTATAGTTACTTAAAAAATTAATATAATATAGCTCATACAAAATTACAATTAATTATCATTGCACCATACCAAATTGCACTCATAGCATGCGATTTTTTCAAATACACCAAACTCATATTTTAGAAATGCGATTTTGAGTAAAATTATACTATACCAAAAATTGTATCTATACTATTTACCCATACTAGCTATTTTAGAGAACTTTATTTGAGCTAAATTCCATTAGAAATGGGTGACGGACAAGATAACAAGGTTGAAGGATCCATCGATGCTTCGTTGCAGTACATGGACAGCTTCGAAATTAGGTTCATGATCTTGCAATGATATGGAAGGATTGATCGATGCTCTACTAAAATGCATGGAGAGCTTCCACGTTAGGGTTCACAATTGTGTTTTAGGGGTTAGCAACACCAGATAAATAGTCATACCAGTTATTTTAGAGAACAAAATTGCATGTTAAACATGCAATTTGTAACTAATGTAATTTAAATCATATGTTCAACATGTAATTTTGCTACTTTCTAATTATTATTTTATTTTTTTCTTTTGGTAAATGTGGTGATAAATATCTTAGGGGTTGCAAACTAACCAAAAAAGAAAATGGGAAAACCTCAAGAAAGTTGAATACAATGTTATGACTTGGCAATAAGTAATTTTTATAATTTTTTCAAGTGAATGGCATAAGAACGGAAAGGAATAGCAATTCATTTATACAATACTTGAAGGTAATTTTATGGGAAAAAAAAAACACACTTTTCATGAGAAATTGTTATTCCTCCAGTCAAAGAAAAGAGTAAAGATTCCTCATTTATTCTACGTTATATGAAATATTCATTTCTTATGAAATTGTTATTCCTCCAGTCAAAGAAAAGAATAAAGATTCCTTATTCATTATATGCGAAATATTCATTTCTTAAGATAAACATTTTAACAAACGAAATGAAAAAATAACTATCTACAATAATAAAAAAAGAATTTCAATTCTATTCAAGTGAAACGTAGTAATTATAAATTCAAGTTACTGCCCCTAGCAACATTCCCAACGTCAGCAGCCAGGCCATTATTAGCTTTCCTAACACCGTCGATAATACAAACCATAATAGCCTCCGGAACTTGCCCTTTGGCAACATTATTACAAGCTTGAGAATTAAACTTCATACCAGAAAACAAACTATGTGAAGGTTTATTAAACTTCATAGATTGTTGAAAATTCCAAACAACATGGGCCATGTCGTGTGCTTCCTGATCCAGTCTCTTTAATCGTTCACGTCATCTGCCTCGTCCTCGGCTTTTGCATCAAATCACTGCATTTTTTTAAAATCATAATAGGAACATGCATTAAATTAATATCATCATAACATTTTATTAACATAACATTGTTTTCTTTTTTTTTCTTAATTAACATTGTATGTAATGGGAATCACGAAGTGAATTATAATTTATCTTAATATTGAATGTTGTTGTCACAACTTTCCTTTTAACAATGCTAACTGGGATGCATCCATCTGCATGGTGAAAACCTACTGGGTATGAAAAGTCTCAAAATTCTAATTTAACATGCACTTCTATATTAATTAGTATTGTTATCTACATAATTTGAGTAAGTCCTATCATATATATATATATATATATATATATCCTTTGATCCTTTTAATTAATTTCTTCTTATCATCGTATTTATAGCTAACGATAATTGAATTTGTGTCCTCTATATTACGATTAACATATTTGATCTCGATTATATTAAGGAATAAAATTAAGGATAAATTATACATGCATATATTATCATCATAACTATTAGGCATGGTGCATGATGATGAGACTTTCATCAATTTCATAACTATTGGGCATAATCCTATCCTTATTGTTAATATTACCGCCATTTGTTGTGGATTCTATTACTAATTTTTTAGGATCACGCACACACACAGATATATATAACTTTAGATAAGAACGCATACCAGTGCCAGACCAATCCTACGTCATGAAAAACAGAGATGCAAGCACTCCCCCCTCATAGAATGAGGATGTGAGTGCCAGTACAAAAGCAACATGCGTAATAAATTCGCCACCTCCTCCACTTAGAAGTCGTACATTTTCTTCCCATCTTTGGTGGCTCACAACGTATAGAAGCATGTTGAACCAATATTCAGCTATCATCTCCCATCTTTTTGGTACATCATCAAAGTTGTCCAGCAATTTAACTGTTAGTTTCACTCCATCTGTTGTTGCAATTGTTGAAGCATGAGATGTCTCCAGAGCTGGAATTATGTCCTCGAGCCTTGCTAATCTTTTGAAAGCTTCCAATGCTTCTTCATCAGTGATGCTATAATATTCAGCACGTCCTATATCCTTCAGAAAACTGTGCTCTGGTCCAACTCTCGGGTAGTCCAATCCTGCACTAATAGAATGTGGCTCAATTATTTGTCCATCATCATCATGTAACAAGTAGCTCATTGCTCCGTGCAACACACCAACCTCCCCTTTGGTCAAAGTAGTAGCATGTTTACCACTATCCAAGCCAAAACCAGCGGCCTCCAACCAATCAATCGAACATCTTTGTCATCAACAAATTCATGGAATAGACCCCATAGCGTTTCATCCATCACCAACACATGCAACTAGAACATCAGGTTTGCCACCCCTGGTGGATCACATCCACGGGTGGCAAACCTGATGTTCTAGTTGCATGTGTTGGTGGTGGATCAAACGCTATGGGGTCTATTCCATGAATTTGTTGATGACTGTGGAGGCCGCTGGTTTTGGCTTGGATAGTGGTAAACATGTTGCTACTGTGACCAAAGGACACGGAGCAATGAGCTACTTGTTACAAGATGATGATGAGCAAATAATTGAGCCACATTCTATTAGTGCAGGTTTGGACTACCCGGGAGTTGGACCAGAGCACGGTTTTCTGAAGGATATAGGACGTGCTGAATATTATAGCGTCACTGATGAAGAAGCATTGGAAGCTTTCAAAAGATTAGCAAGGCTCGAGGGCATAATTCCAGCTCTGGAGACATCTCATGCTTCAACATATTTTTGGTATCAGAGGTAGACCCCTTTTTCATACACATACCTAAACATTTAAACACTATACATATAAACCTTTGCAATGGCATCAACAAGTAATTTTATTGTTTTGTAGGAGAGATTTAACAAGTCCCTAGGGTTTATATACACCAATAAAGATGTCTGTGAAGAATATATTAAATTCTTTTTTCAAATTTTAGTTTTAGTATTAATACTTATCTTTGGGTTATGCAAGTCTTAAAGTCTAAATACACCAATAAAGAAGTCTATAAAGAATATGTTAAATTCCTTTCTTCAAAGTTTAGTTTTAGCATTAATACTTATCTTTTAGTTGTACAAGTCTTAAAATATAAATACACCAATAAAGATGTTTGGAGAATATATTAACTTCTTTGTTTCAATTTTAATCTTTAGAATTAGTACTTGCCTTTATTTTTGAGTCATAAATTTTTTTTTTCTTAGCTGTAGATTGAGACCATGCTTATACCTTAGCCCTTTCAATGGGTTAAACATTAGAAATGTTTTCATCATCTTAATCCTTATAGTAATAATTGACTTTTTTTGTTTTTATTCAGCCATATTCTTAACTAATTAAATACAACACAGGAGACAAGACTCATGTCATCTTAATGTATATAAGATATTACAATTTATTAGTCGACAAAAGGAAAGAAAATAAAGCCACGGTAAAAGAAACTTGGCAATTGGCATGCCTTTTAACATTGATTAAACACTTTACCATAAAATAAAAGAAAAAAAAAATTATGGAAAGGTAAAACTATAGTTTATTTAACATCCTAACAGTAGTTCTAAATAATCACCTAACATTTTCTTTACGGGAGGGATGGAACTGTAATGTGTACATAAATATAAAATAAAATAAAACAACATAAAAGTTTAGAATTATTCAATACAGTGTCTACCATATGGAAACATTGAGTTCAAAATATATAGTAAATTTAAATTTCCCTTTATTCCGGTTTAATTTTAAACTATATTTTAAAAAATATAAAATCATATATGATGTTTTGACTTGACAATATTGATAAAATTATTACACGTAGAATCGTCAAAGGCCAGTCGGATCGATGGATGCACTAGAAAGGGCTCGTCCGGTGCATAAAGTGCTCTGATTGATGCGAAGTAAGGAGAAATGGAGCCAGGGGAATGTAATAGCATGCCCTTAGCACGTGCTTGATCGAAATCTCAAATCTGAGATGGAGAAGTATCGTATGAGGTCTGGAGGTCTTGAAGCCTCGCTTGTCCAGCTGATGCACCATCACAGCCACATTACTTTAGAACTCCGAGAATGCACTGGTTGGTTTTTAAACTGGATTGGGTTTTGCCAATTAACTGTAAAGCAAATAAAGAGGTACTTTAAGAGCAAAGTGCATATCTCGGATCTGCTGGTGGATTCTGTGAATGGAGGGGTGGAAGAGGCCTTTATCAAGAAGCAAATTGAGTTAGAGATTTAGACGATTAGATGCTACCATCACCAGATTCATGAAGCACACAGATCAATGGCTTGCGGCTTCACATGCTATAAAAATAATCATTTAAAGGCTAATCCATGTCGTAATAAAATCACAGTTAACTTAAATAATTGACTACTTCTATGATCATGAATGCTAACAATCTGGATAAAGATTGGAAAAATTAACTCTGATTAAATTTGCCTATTTTTGTTTAAAAGGCCACATGTGTACTTTGACTCCACCAAAAACTTGTGAACCTAGAATATCATTTGAATCCAACTCTCCCTTTCGGAAAAAAAAAATTCCTGTTTGATTTCTTTTATTTTTTTTTGTTGTCCACTCAGAAAGAAATATCAAGCAAAAATTATTTATTGTATGATATTGATATAGTAACCATGATATATTAAACTTCCCTTCCTGCAAAAATATCTATAATATTCAAACACTAGTGGGAAAGGCAACTTGTGAGGGAAAATATTATGCCTCATTAGGTTGGATTTTCACCTCAATAGTTCTACTGACGTAGTTTGCCTCAATAGATTCAGCATGGTATGGGGTAGTGAGGCAAATGTTACCTCAATAAACTGATAGGAAAAATTCATGTGATAAATTTGAGGCAAATTTATCCAATCCCCATGCCAAAGCTTCTATTACATTCAACACTCCTTGTACGTCAGCCACAGTCTTGAGCGACATAATCTACAAATTATGCAATGTAACCAATTAGCGAATTATACATAATGAAACCATTCGAGAAGAGTTGGTGATGGGTTGAACTTATTCCTAAACCATTCAAAGAAATATTTGTACGCAATTACTCCTATGTTTTGTGCTCCGCGTGCAATTAGTTCTTACTTGAACTCCTTGAAGACAACTAAATTAGGATTTAACTAGACAAAAAAATTGCAAAGATTAGTGGTATCAATTCACTTAAGTAACTCAAATATGGTTAGACTTTCTCACAGTTGTTAAACACAATCCAATGTATCTTTTGAAATTCAGGGTCTAGCTCCAATATGATGCTTGAGCCTAATGGTCCCATTGTTATCCAAATGTCCAAAAAGACGATGAGGAACCATCGTCTACTAGATCATCCCACAATCGATGGAGCCGATTTGGTTCTCAACGTATAGTGAACAAAATTAAATATTTTCGTGTACGACATATGATTCAATGATAGAACTCTTTGGTCTAGCTCGGTTCCTCATATCCCCCTTAAGCATTCCCAAGCAATATTCAATAGGATCCATCGAACAATACTGAATGACATCGTACAATCACGCTTACCTCAACTAATAGACAACCAAATGCACCTTTATGTTGAAAAAGACTAGAGGGAATACGATCTCCAATTCACACAATGTTATGATAATGGCTTTCTCATATGACTAACAAATTTATACAAAATTCTTTAGCAGTCAACTTCTAAAAGAAACATGACACGTCACAAATCACATCATAAATTTGCTTATCAAGAAAACCATGAATAACTATTAGGAGAATCTATTAGAGTAGGACATTATAGTCATGGCTTTTCAAACCCCTTAAACTTACTTCATTTGCCCCTAAATAGGAGTTTATGTTGGTAGCATAGCCATTCAGAAGTTTCACATCTTTAATCAAGTTGCACACCTCTCTAACTTTCCTAGACAATATTATAGAGGAAGCGAGTAGCTTGAAAGTCTAACCTCCACGACTTTATAAATGCAGCTCTAGGTGAATACTCATTTGCTAAAGGGTGAGTCTTGCCTTTTTTGTGTCCTTTGTCTTACCCTTCAAACCAAAAGTAGCCTAACCAAATTATCACATGTAGTCTTCTTGATGTGCATCACATCAAGGTTGTAGCGAGTATGAAGTTGCTATTAATATGGTAATATGAAAAGAAGACTTTTTTATACTAGTTTGCATTGTCTTTATTAGTCCACAGAAAATGTCTCCCTTGCGTCTTCCCTAATACAACATACTCGCATTTACTCAACTAAGCTATTATGTTCTCACTAGTGAACTCCTTCGGTCGTGGCCATGTCTCAACAGTGCCATCAAAACTACCTTTTTAGTGATGCTACCGAAGCTTAAATGGAAAGATTCATTTATCCATATAATGGAATTTTCTATTTGTGTGGTCACTTATGCAATCTACATTGCATATAGGGCAAGCCTTATATTCTTCAGTCATCCAACCAGAAATGTCACTATATACAGGAAAGTCATTGATTGTCCACAACGACACATCATACGTCAATAATGGCTGACCTTCTACCACATCCAATGTCTTTACATCTTTCAACCATAGCTCTTCCAACTCATCTATTAGGGGCTGCAAATACACATCAATATCTTTACCTAGAGATTTAAGTCCGAGTATTAAAAGTGACATCATTAAATATGGCTTCTTCATGCATCTCCATGAAAGAACATTATAAACAAACAAAATTACTGGCTATATGCTATATGTTGTACTTACGTTTGAATAAAGATTGAAGCCATCGGTAGCAAGTCATAATCTTACATCCCAAAGGTCTGAAGCAAATCAAGAGTATTTAACATCTAGACCGTTCCATTGCTTAGAGTCCATGGGATGCCTCAACACACCTTTTTTCCTAATATAACTTTCCTTATGCCACCTCATCTTTGGAGTCATCTTCCTACACATGAACAACTGTTATAGTCATGGACTTCTTAAGAAATGATGCAACACCTTAACCAACACAGTCTTTTGCTCCTTTGAATGAAGTTTCCACCTTCCCTCCTGAATTAGTAAAGGAAAGGATACTTATTTAGTTAAAATGTTAATTTATGGGATAAAGGAAGATATTGAGTTTAATGAAGACTTTTGGATGAGTTAAAATGAGATTTTAATGAAGTAGGCAAAGGAATGATTTATACATAACTTTTCTACATAAGCTATGCAGAACACTAGTGTAGAGAGCGAAAAGTGGCTAGCAAGCATTTTCAAAGTACACAAGGAAGCTACACAAGCTGTGTAGCATGCTTACATAAAGGCTAGAAAGAGATTAAAAGCAATTTTGTAAGTACAAAACCTCCTTATATGTGCCATGCTCGAGGTTGTGTAGGTCTTGAATTCTCACATTTTTGCCATTTTACATCCTACATAGCCTCGTGCACAACTGTGTAGGATGGTCGTGTAGAATGGACTTTGGCCCTTTCCTATAAATAGTAGCCTTGCTCGTCTTTTTGATGTCCTTGATCCTTTTTATAAACCCTAGACAAAAAAAAAAAGATGCTTTTAAGTGGAAATACGTTAAAGCTTATTGGAGATCACAAGACTTCATTTTTAAGGGTTGTAATTATAATTTCTATCTATTTCTCCTTGTTTTGTTATTGTAATCATCTTCATGTGGAAAATAAATCTTTATATCCAAGGTCTTGAGTAGCCATATTCCTAATGTAGAGATTAGAATATTTTGTTAATGGAAGTTTATGTTTCTTGAGTCTAGTCATATATTCTTCATTGTTCTTGTGATTAATTTATGGCAAAAATTGATTACATGTTTGATTTCTTTTGAATAGAAAGAAACTTCATCTAATAGAAAAGATCTATATGAATAGAGAGGTTTCAATGTGGATCTAGACACAAACTGCATGAGTTTTCTGCGCAAAGATTTGTTCCTTTTAAGGAATCATGACCTCTAATGCAATTTCACATGCATCTAATGATGAAAGGAAGCTCCATTAGACATATAGGGTTAGAATTAAATTATCTCGAAAGAGAGATTGATGAGATTCTTGATTCCTGCAATTTAAGGACTCAAACAATCCATTAATGAATGTTTTATAAGGAATTGGAAAAATGGTTAGTGGTGAATCAAGATTAATGGTACTTTTTGTGATTGATATATATATATATATATATATAATATTGAATGCATGATATTCTTTATTCTAAGGTTAGTTAATTAAGTAGTCATTAGTTATTATTCCTATCACTTGAATTAGACCAGCTAAATAGTAGAATTAGGGTAAGTACTAGCAGTTATATGTCCTGGTGGAATGACGCCTGTGCTTATACCGGTACTACAATCGATAGGCATGCTTGCCTAGAAGATCCACGTCATGTTTTTGGCGCTACTGCTGGGGACTTAGAAATATTAGCAACGCCTGAAATCTACTAGTTTAACTAACTTCTTTTTATTTTATGATTATTCTTTCATTCTCTTTCTTGATATTCTTGATAAGAATCTAACTCCACTTTTGTCTCTTGCAAGTGCATGACAAGAAGCTTAGCTGCGAGACTTCTTCATTTTGATCTAGAGATTGATAGGACCTTTCACTGGAGATTCAGAGTCAGAGCTAAAGACATTGCCAAAAAATTGAATTTTGACATAACCATGGGTGACATCAATGAAGAAGTTTCGAAGACCAACTTAGATTATGCTAGACCTACAATTGAGGGTATTGGGCCAACAATTGTGAAACTGCCTATTTGCAATGAATAACTTCAAAATTAAGAGTGTGGTAATTTAAATGCTGCAATAGTACTGTCAAATTGATGGTTTAGGTGATGAAGACCAGCATGCTCACATTTAGACGTTCTTGGAAATCTACGAAACATTCAAGAACAATGGGATCACTGATGATGCAATAAGACTTTAACTTTTCCCATTTTCTTTAAGAGGACGAGCAATGCAATGGTTGTCTTCTTTAGGCCTAGGAACATAACAACTTGGACAAGATATGGTTGAGTAGTTTCTTGATAATTACTTCCCACCTTCTAAGATTGCTAAATTAAGGAATGACATCTCATCATCCGGCTAACATGACTTCAAGATACTCTATGATGCATGTTATAAGTGGAAAGATCTATTGAGGAAATGTCCTCACCATCAGGTGCCTAACTGGATGTAGGTACAAGATTTTCTATAATGGTCTTAATACAGCAACTCGACAATTAGTAGATGCCTTAGCTGGCAGTACATTGAATATGAAGATACTTGAGAATTGTTTGAAACCATTAGAGGAAATAGCTAAAAACAACTATTAGTGGAGCAATAATAGAGGAAAGTAGAAGGTCGTGAGGATGTATGAAGTGGACATGATGACCACTTTACTTACAAAGATCGATGATCTGAGTAAGCAGATGATGGAGTCAAAGAACCAACCAGTACCTCATACCCAATATGGGAATTCATGTGCTGAAAACTTCTATCTTGAAGATCCTCAGCAAGTAGATCATGTAAGCAATCAAGGCAGATACGAAAAAAACCCGTATAGTAGTATATATAATCTAGGGTGGAGAAATCATCCTAATTTCTCCTATGCCAACAACTCGAACGTGCAGAGAGCAAGTCATCTAGTACATGGATTGTAAAAACCATAACTACCACTTCCTCAACAGCTTCCATAGCTTCCTCCACCTCTTAGGAGAAGAAGCCTAGTCTAGAAGAGTTAATGACACAATTCATTCATAATTCTAAAGCTCGCCATGGGAATCAAGAAGCTTCCATTCATCATCTGGAAAACAAAATTGAACAACTTACTAATATGTCATATGAGTGGCAATTTGGTTCACTTCCTAGCAATATTGGGCCAAACCCCAAAGTGCAAGTAAATGTGGTAACCCTCATTAGTGGAAAAAATCTATAGTCTATCCATCAAAGGGAAGTTGTTTTTGGAAAAAGAATGATGCCCGAGGAAGAAGAGGTGCAGACAAAGTAGGAGCAACCTCCTAAGGTGCAATAATACAAGCTACAAATACCATATCAAGCTTGTCTAAAGAAGGGTCATGACACTAAGCAACTTCATAAGTTCCTGAAACCTTTCAAAACATTATATATCAACTTATCACTTGTTGAAGCTCTATCATATGGACCTAAACATGCAAAAATTTTAAAGATTACATTTTCCGATAAAAGAAAATTAGAAGAGTTATCTCTAGCGATTGTTAGAGCTGAATGTTCAATAATCCTTCAAAAGACATTGCCAACAAAGCTCATGGATCTAGGAAGTTTCACAATTCCGTGCTTAATTGGGGAATTGTATGAAGACAGAGCTTTAGCAGATCTAGGAGTGAGCATCAACTTGATGCCATATTTGCTCTTTAGGTGGTTGGGTTTAGGTGAACCTCATCCTACCTGAATGAGTTTACAATTGGCAGATCGTGCAATGAAGCTCTCTAGGGGATTATCGAGAATGCTTGTGAAGGTGGGAGGTTTTATATTCCTAGTGGTTTTTGTAATACTAGAAATGGATGAAGCTGAGGAAGTTCCTTTGATTTTGGGAAGGCCATTCTTAGCCACCGCCTGAGCTGTTATTGATGTGGGAGATGGCAAGTTAACAGTTAGAGTTGGGGAAGAGAAAGAGCTTATAATGAAGATCCCAACAATATTCGACTAGCCAATGACTTCTGATGATTTCTGCTTTAACATTGATGTTATTTATGATTATATTTCAGATTATATGCATGATACTCTTTTTTAGGATGTTTTAGGGTTAGATAAGACACATAAAGAGAAGAAAGACCGACGAACCTTAAGATGCAAGATGTTGTAGCTAAGCTAGGAGCTATAGGTCAAATTTTAATTAAAATAGGTTTAAGGAGATATCTTTAGAAACTAAGGTGCAATTAAAACTATTTATTGAAGAACTGCCAACTTGAGTTAAATTTGAAGGATGTTGAGCTAACAATGTTAAACAAAGTGCTTCATGTGAGGCAGCCCATGCTTCGCATAGCTTTTTATAGTTTCTCTTGAAATCTTTTAGCTATCTTTGTTTTAATTTTCTTTTTTTTTTCTTTTCTATGCAACATAAACTTCTACTGGAATCTCAATTGTAAGCTTTGTCAATATGCTCTCCGTAACCATGACTTCTTGATGCTTTGCCATGTTGACAATCTCAAATCGGGGAAGTCTTATTTCCTTTTCTTTTTATTTTCTTTATTTTTGCTCCTCCTTGGATTGATATGCTATAGTAGACATTGAGGGCAATGTCTTATCTTAAGTGTAGGGAAGGGATAATTTGGAAAGATTAAATTAAGTGGTATTGTTTTGTCTTTTAATGAACTATTATGCACTTTTATTCAGAAGTCCCTACTTATGTGATATGAATTGTGAAGAATTTTGAAAATCTTGAAATTATTCTCATCAAATATCTTTACTGAGTTTAGAATTCAAAAAATTAAAAGCAACTTTGTGTTTTATTCACTTACTTTGAATTTGACATATCTAGTCAAAATTGTATGATTAAATCTAGATGAGACAAAATACTTCCTATTTAATGATGGAATTTAGAGTTTTAAAGTGGATCAAAGTCCTTAGTTAAAAGTTAACTGCTTATGTTTCTAAGCTTCTTGAGTTGTATATTTTTTTTTCAAAAATTTTAAGAGCTCCTTTAATCTCTAGTGAAAGGGAATGTGAAGTTTATCACTTCGTAATTCTTCTTACAATAATCACTTTAAAATTTTTTGATTAGTTGATGTGCTTAATCGATAGAAAAAAAAAAAAAAAAAAAGCTTAGTTAATATAGGTAGGCTTTGGTCTCTTAAAAGAGCGAAGTTTGACCCCGCTGCTAACAAAAGCTAAGAAAAAAATATAGAGAGGGAAAGAGCTTAAAAGAAGTGAGCACAATCCATCCAAAGGAAAGGAAAAGATGGAGATAAAAATCTCCTCCTCTTAAAAAGGAAAAAAAGAGTTGAAATTTTTTAACAGATTTAAGGAGGAAAAACATAGGGAAAATAGATGCAAAATACTTTCACTTTTGATTAGTGTGCTTAGAGAAGTGGTTGAATGGACTTTATGCTCTTAAAAGGGTGGTTGAAGTGTAATTGTGTCTCTTTTGCTCTCTTTGATTTTGTATGTACTTTGTAACTTTAGAAGTTATTATTAAATGGTGAGGGTAAAGTTTGATTTACCTCGATTGGTTTTAGAATTTTTATTTTGGTATGATAAGTACATGTATGGTAGGTTGAGCGAAAGACACAAAAGTTTGAAGTTGCTATGATATAAATGAAGATTTGAACGCTTTTATGTGATTTAAACTTCCATTTAACTTTTGAGTGCGATTAAGGATGGATTTCTTTATTCTTAATTATTTGCTTGAGGACAAGCAAATGGTTAAGTATGGGGAAGTTTGATAAGTGTCTAAAGACCTTTATTATATGTTATAATTTGATATCATTTTATATAGATTTCATGTAAATTAATAAAGAAAATGATACTAATTTAGTTAAAATGTCAATTTCAGGGATAAAGAGTTAAGTGAGATTTTAATGAGGAAGTAGGCAAATGAATGATTTACAACATACATGACTTTTCTACACAAGCTATGCAAAACACAAGTGTAGAGAGCGAAAAGTGACTAGCAAGCATTTTCAAAGCACACAATGAAGCTACACAAGCTGTGTAGCATGCTTACGTAAAGGCTAGAAAGAGATTAAAAGCAATTTTGTAAGTGCACAACCTCTCTATAGGAGCCATGCTCAAGGTTATGAAGACCTTGAATTCTCACATATATGCCATTTTACATCCTACACAACCTCGTACACAGCCATGTAGCAGGGTTGTGTAGAATTGGCTTTAGCCCTTTCCTATAAATAACGGCCTTAACTCGTCTTTTTGATGTCCTTGATTCGTTTTATGAACCCTAGAAACAAAAGTGGAAATATACTAGAGCTTATTGAAGACCACAAGACTTCATCTTTAAGGGTTGTAATTATAATTTCTATCTATTTCTCCTTGTTTTGCAATTATAATCATCTTCATATGGAAAAATAGATCTTTATACACTAGGTCTTGAGGGGCCCTAATCCTAATGTAGGGATTGGAATATTTCATTAATGGAAGTTTATGTTTCTTGAGTCTATTCATATATTCTTCATTATTCTTGTGATTAATTTATGGTAAAAATTGATTACATGTTTGATTTCTTCAAGATAGAAAGAAATTTCACCTAATAGAATAGATCTATATGAATAGAGAAGTTTGAATGAGGATCTAAACATAGACAACATGAATTTTCTGCATAAAGATTTGTTCTTTCTGAGGAATCATGAACATTAATGCAATTTCTTATGCATCTAATGATGAAAGAAATTTCCATTAGACATATAGGGTTAGAATTCAATTATCTCGAAAGAGATATTGATGAAATTAGGGATTCTTGCAGTTTAAGGACTTAAATAATCCATTAATGAATGTTTTATAAGGAATATGAAATACGGTTAGTGGTGAATCAAGATTAATGGTATTTTTTGTGATTGCTATATATATTTTGAATGCATGATATTCTTTATTCTAAGGTTAGATAATTAAGTAGTTATTAGTTCTTATTCCTATCACTCGAATTAGACAGACTAAATAGTAGAATTAGGGTGATTACTAGTAGTAATATGTACTGGTGGAAAGCCCCTTGTACTTACACCGGTACTACAATTAATAAGTATACCTGCCTAAGATTAGTTATAGCAAGAATAGGGTTTTGATTTTAATTTGATTGAATGCGATTAGAAGATCCACATCACCTCCCCACATACCAAACAATTGTCAAGATCTTTATATTCTTTCTGGAAAAGCATGCAGTCATTCTTACAAGAATGTACTGTGTTAACATCCTTTTCTAGTTGTCTCCTCATCTTTCGAGTATCATAGTGTGATGACAGCAATCAATTGCCTTCTAATAACAAAGTCTTTATGAAAGCAAGCCAATTGTTAGAGGATTTCTCGAATTGTTTTCTTTGACTTTCAAACTCAACATTTAGAGAACAACAGACATCACTAAAACTTCATACAACCTAGATACATAGGACTCTTCACACTTTCGAACATTCTCATCCATTGATTTCCATGGTTTTTAGAGCTTCCATTTCCTCTATCGGTTTCTTCACTCTTAGGGTTACTCATATTAATGACTAGATTCTCTAGCATTCGATAATGAGCTTTGTCTTTGAAGGTTTCTCTTCCATCTAGAATGCTCTAATTCACATCAACAGCCTCGTCAAGGAATTTGTCTTCATCATTTGCTCCTTACAATGAAAGTCCACATCGAGTATGACACCATTCCCCTCGTCATGAGATGGAACTCAATAATCTATATAGTCTACCATTCTGTGTGAAGATAGTGTCGACATGGACACCTTATCAGTTCATCTGCCCTTTTGTGCTATAGTGCAGTTTGTCAAAATTCTCTAACCCCATTTATGTATTCCGGTGATGTTAAATCACGCACTTATGCTAACTACATTCCGACATCCTATATTAATATGTAGTACTCCATTTTACATTTTTTATTTTTTATTTAATATACATTTGTGACTTTATATATGACATTACAATCTCTAACTTACTATAATATTAGCATCTATTACACAAAATATTAATTACCTAATATTGTATACTATAATTTGATTATAAAATATAATGAGACATTAATTACTTAATATCATTAAAATGCAACGCATATTGCGTATAAAAAATATACATGCAAACATGTATGCATTGATTGCATAGAATAAAAATAGACAACTGTAACATCATGAATAATTATTTAACTATACATAACATATATTAAGCATTAATATCTATGTAAAATAAATAATAGAAATAAGCAAACAAAATTAAATAAATATATTATATATTAAACATTTATAATTATATAATAGTAATAATAAAATGACAACCATATTTTATAACAAATAAAATAATACAAATAATTTTTTTACTAACATTGTAGGCGAGAATGAATAAATACACCTTCAATAATAGCCATTTACGTAAATTATCTACAAGGCTTATTAAACTAAATTAATATACCATATATATTAAAAATATTTAAAGCAAAAGGAGAATTGTACAACCTGTGTGAAGGAGAAAGAATGAGCGGGAGAATGCGAGGAGGAGGTCCAAGTATATATAGATGGTATATGAGGTGAAACTCACCTCGAAATCTCCCCATCCTAACGAGGCAAGTTTGCCTCATCCTATATTGAGGTGAATTTTGCCTCACTTGCCACGCGAGAGGTAAACTTTGCTTCATTGTTTTGCCTTCTAAATTGAAATTTTTACTAGTGAAATTAAATGAAATAAATTCAAACTATCTTGAAGTAATATTATATATATAGTAAATAGTTTTTTAAATACACAATAAAGAGAAGAAGTGTGCTTTTATTTAAATAACGACACTTTTAAGCCATATCACTCAACTCAGCTCACAAATTAAACCTAAATAAATAAATAAATTTATATTTTAAGCTCATTTACGATGTTTATTTTAGTTTTTCATTCATTGATTTCTTTAGATTTCTTTTATATATCTGATTAAACCAAAAGGAATAAAGACAAAAAGAAAGCTAAAAATTAAGTGTATGCAATCTTTTTTTTTTTCAAACAAAGAAACCATATGATTCTCTATGGCAGTTTAGATTAAATTTTCCACATGAAAAGACATATGAAGGAAAAAATTATTTATAACATTATATTGATAAAGCCTGATGATATATTTAAATTTTGCTTCCAAGAAAGAAATCTATAAAACTCGGAAAAATATTTAGTAAGTGTAACACACTATCTGTATATACACATGGTAGATAACTATGAGTTATATTTTAACATAATAATAAAATGTTAAGTAGTTTTTAAAGTAATTATCACCCATATAAATACCCACATGTTAGAACTTAGAATATCATTAGTAGTCGTACACTATATGTTTATTACATATGATGTGTAATAAGTATTGAAACCTTTCTCGTAAAACTCAAGTTGAATAAAAGATATCTATATAGTAAATAATTTTTGTCAAATTACATCAAAATGTATCAACGTTTAGGGGCAAATTCAATTAAGATATCAACATTTCTTAGAGTTAAAAAGAGTAATCAACATTTTACGGATAAACTCATTTAAGATATTAATGTTTTCGGAGATTAAAAAGATAAATCAACTTTTTGTAAAGGGAGTCGAATAAAATATTAATAATTGGGCATTAATGAAAATTAAAGAAAATAAATTTAAAATTAATCAAAACATTGATATCTTAAATAAACTTTGGAAAACATACCTTATTTGCTTCACTTTGCAAAACATTTAATTTTTTTTTTGAACCATTCAAAACATTGATATCTTAATCAAAATTACCCAAATAATTCTTATAGTAACAAATTAAAAAAAAATATGATTTGTTTTAATATAAAAAAAAACATATATATACACACTCCATACACACATTCTCTCTATATTGAGATGCATGTGCCGGCCATTAAAACCGCAACATGCGTATTAAAGTTTAGCAAATTTTACCCATTCATTCTGGCTGCAGCACATACAAGCAGATGTGCCTAAACCCTATTGATATGCTTCCATTTGTAATATGGGCTAGCATTAGTAAGCTCTGTTGTAAACCCCCAAATTTTTTAATCGATTTAGCTTAAAACCGTAATCTGGAAGTCAACAAAACCCTAGTTAGACGAAATAGCTTAAGTCCGGCAATCCTGAATAAGCAATCTGGAGAAAGTAAGTAACAGTTTAGTATATAGAATAATGCGTAATTACATAAGGAAGTTTAAAGTAAAACCGTAAATCGTTTTGAACCCGATGGATACTGTTCTTGGAAAACGTGTCCTAGGGCTTGGAATAGTAAAAAAATTCCGAATATACCATTAGACTCATAAAAATATAAGGTTTTCAAAAATATTATTTTCATAATTTTTCGGTAACTAAAAATATCAGATATCGTAATTATACGTGTATTTTCTTACTACTGATACTTAAATTGTCATGTCTACTTTACATTACACTATTCATTACTATTCTATACTATTCTTTTATCTCTACTTTTTCTTACACCTACTCTTACAAACACCATAACCTATAATATTTACTTTTTATCTTTACCATAACTTTATTTCATATCTACCTTACTTATTACTTCATTTAATCAACAAAAATACAAAAAAAAATAAAACTCTCTCCCTCTCTTACACTCATGGCCGGTGCCCCTTGTCCCCTCTCTCTCTCTCAATTTTGTTTCAATTTTCTTTTATTTGAATTACTCAATAATCACTCCACATTTTCCTATAAATACCTCCCTCCTCTTTCACTTCTTTCACATAATTACTACTCACAAATTACTCTACAAAAACACTCTCAAATTCTCCTCTCAAAACTTTCTCCAAATATCCTCCCAAAACTCTCTCAAAATAATCTCAAACCACTTTCTACCTATACAAAACCCAAAACCACATAACACTTCAAAAACCTTATTTAAGTAAACTTTTCTCCATGTTTTCTCCTTCTCATGTCACGTAACTTTGCATGACCATGGTGTGAGTTTCTAAAAAACTAAATGTTATGGAAGCTACACTATGTTCATATATTATTCTTGTTCATGGAAATCTATTTATGTTTATGTTGTTATTTTGTTCATATTAATGTTATCTAAGTATTATTATGTATTTATATATATATACACATATTCTTTAGAGCATATAAGCTCACTTGCAATTTATTTATTTCCATACAAAGTAATTTATTTACTTATTTCATTGCAATTTATTTATTTCTTGCTATTTTAAGACTAGTCTCTAGTCTTAGAATTGTCCTCATCAAGTCAAAACAAATTTTTCTTTTGGGACTAGTCTACTTCTTAGTCCCGGGAGCCTTGAAGAAGCTAAGACTCTCAATACTTGACTTTATTTATTATGTTATTTTTGTTTGCTATTATTTCTCATAAATCATGTTCACTAAGATTGTTGTCCAAATTTTTCCAAGCTCTAAAAATATTTGATAAAAATGAGATTTTATCACTTAGAAATGAGTTTATATGAAATATAAAATCTATGGTTTAATAAAAGTAAAAGTTATTCCTTTCTAAGTTTTGAAGAACTCACTACAATTTTAGAAACTACTTTTGTTTTGAAAAGCTTTTAAATCATTTCTATATCACTTTGTTTTTCAAAAAGAAAATGATTTTTTATACAAAAATGATTTCTATGAAAACATAAATAAAGGAAACCTTATGAGAAAGGAATGAGAATTTTCAAATTAAGATCTTTTCAAACAAATGGGCAAAGAAAAATTGTACAGAAAATAAAAGGAAAAATAGCATTAATATAGAGAATTTAGAAAAGAAGAAAATTACTTTTCGAAAAAGGTCATCTAGAAAAAATAATAAGTCAAACATAAAGTAATTCTTTGAAAACAAAAAGAAACAAAATATTCATTTCAAAAGATTTACAAAATGGATTTTTTGTAAACAATAGTTTTCTAAACTCTTAATTAACATTGTTTTACTCAAGAAACATGATTGGACAAGAAACACTTGAGCATAAATAAAGTATGAGCTAAGTAGCTATAAAAAGAGAATTTTTCAACTATATAGATAACTAAGTATTTATCAAACAAATTTTAAATGATTTAAAGTTTCAAACAAAATTGTTTTTGGGATAGAAAAAATCGTGGTGAATTTGATCACCATTGTTTCGGGGCCTAAATGGTTTAGTTTGGTAAAAATGGTTTTAGAAATAGATAGATTTTTTTGAGTAGGTAGAATTTAGTATATTATATGCACAATTCCGAGTTTAAATGACCAAGTTATGGCCATTTTAAATTAGAATTCTCTTTTATACGAACTTTGACTTTCTCATGACATTGTTTTGTCAAAATTCAAGAAAATCATCAAGGAATACTCATTTTGGGTATTTTCTTTGACTAGGTGATTCCGAGGAAGAATACTCGTACCCCAAGGACTATTTCGATTAAGAGGATTGTATAAGCGACTCATCCATGTAGAAGAATAGTCGACATGGCATCGTGAGTTTATTTCCTTAAAATGCTTTACTTGATTGTGCTTGTAGTCTAGTTGCATTAGAATTAAGAAAAGACAAATGAATATTATGAATCCTCTTTTCTTAATCTGTTATTATATCTTCTTAAACTCCATTATTCCACAGATAGTTCTCTAAATTTGTGAGAGCACGCCTTACACTTAATATCAAAGCTTTTGGAAATTGCTAAGATTGTCATACTTAAGCTTTAATGTTGAGTGTGGCGGACTATTACGTTTAGGGTACCCTTTGGCGTGAAATCCATATTCACTGACAGAAAGAAGTCACGCATCCACCTTGCTAGATTAATTACATGCTCTGCCCAATTGTCTACATTCTTTAAGTTTTCCAAATCTTAATAATCAAACCTTCTAGTTCTTGCCTATGTAAGCAATTACTTACAAGCATCATCCATGGTCTTATATTAGTATTACAACATTTAAGATAAAGATCTATTAGCATCACTACTTATATGAATTTTTTTAATAATTTCCTAGAGGTAGCATGTCCTCATGAAAGCATGGTAAATACATTAAATAGTCGGAAATGTATCCACCAGCTTCTCTTTTATCACAGACTATGGTAAGAAATCGAATTTAGCAAGCAAATTTTTTAGGGGAAATTCGCCTCGCATTCAATGAGAGATGACTTTTGCCTCTAGTAGTGACATGGGGCGAAATTCACCTCATCTCAGTTAGCACATGAGCTAAATTTTGCCACTAAATGGGACAATTTACCTCATTGTCCCAATCAGCGGCGAAATTTGCCTCATGTGCTGGCTGGAATGAGGTGAATTTCACCTCAAGTCACTATCTATATATACCGTCGCTCACTCACATATACTTGTTTGCTCACTCATACCCATATAGGCACTCGTTGTTTGCTCCCTACTGTCCCTCTACTATCCTCTTTCTCTCTCACATCACACATTACACTCATTCTCTCTATCTCTCTCACTTACACACGTTGCACTCATTCTCTCTATCTCACATACACACACTGCAATCATTCTCTCTCTCTCTCACTCACACATGTTCCCCCACACACCCATCCACATACTGCACGATAATTTTTCTCACTCACTTTATCAATCAATCTTCTTCCTCCATCAGTTTTAGTTTTTTATGTGAACAAATTTTATTGATACTATCTATAAAGATATATTTTAAATTATATTTTTATTTCTATGCAAGCATCTAATATATTGTTTAGTTAAAATCGGGTATCTGGAGTACTGCAATCACCAAAAGGTTAGTTTAATTTTTATGATAATTTGAATACATTTATCTATATATATATATTTTTTTTAATTAATGTATATTTAATTTATACTTATGTATTTCTTGTTAGTAATTCAAAAAATTATATATATTTAGGATTTAACAATTATATATTATTATCTAATACGTGTTTATTGTGTTTAACTACATGACACGTAGATGGCTTAATAATATGTCAATTTAGAAGATATTATCCCAATATTGGATGCTTGGATAGTTATACAGAAATATCTGATATGAACAAGATGTGGTATTTAATTAAATACCAATTTAAGATGTTTGCACGGATTTGGCATATGATGTGTGATTTGATAACTACGCAATACAAAAACGGGGTAGAGAATTTTTATAAGCTATTGTAAACCATGGAAAGGCAAATGGATTGATTAGATGCTCTTGTAGAGATTGCCTCAATAGGTCATGGCATTCTATTCAAATTATTGAGTGTTAGCTCCTCACAAAGGGAATGACATGGACCTACTTGCCTTGGATTTTCCATGGTGAGCTTTTAGATGAAGATGAGGTAAATGATGATTTAGTCATGGGTGAAGGGAGTATTCCATCTTAATATGCACACTCTGAAAATGAAGCAAATAAAGAACAATTAGAAGACCTTGCTGCTAACATGAGTGATCCCGAGAGGGATGATGTTGATAATGGAGATGAATGTAGTGCATTTGGCAGGGAGCAGTGGACTAAAATGTTTGAAAAAGCAAAGAGTCCTGTGTATTCGGGCTGTACAAAATTCTCTGTATTATCAGCAGTATTTTAGATGACGAATCTAAAGGTTGACGGTAAACAATCAGTGAAGTCATTTAACAATTGGCTTGCGTTAATAAAAAGTTTATTACCGGCCAATAATTTGTTGTCATCCCCATACTACAAAGCATGAAAGTTGTTGAAGTAGTTGGGCATGGATGCAAACACAATCCATGCGTGCAAAATGATAATATGCTGTTACGAAAAGAATTCCAAATCTTGATAATTGCCCAGTATGTGGTGAAGAAAGGTGGAAGCTTCATTCAAGGAAGTAGAAAACAATACCAATTAAGGTTTTGCAGCATTTCCCACTAATTCTAAGATTGCAACGACTATTCTTGTGTCGAAAGACGGCTTCGGAGATGAGATGGCACAAAGAAAATTACATATCCGTGGAGGGTATGTTAAAGCATCTTGTGGATTTCGAATAGTGGAAGGGATTGGATGACAAATATCATTGGTTTGCATTGAACCCCTGAAGTGTGCAAGTAAGACCTGCCACCGATGGGTTCAATCCCTATGCAAACACTAGCACAACATACAACATGTAGCCATTGTTATGTTTGTATATAATGTTCCACCACAGAGATGCATGAACAAATCATATATGATGATGTCCCTTTTAATACTGAGACCATGATCTCTTGGTAAAGACATTGGTGTATGCATACAACCCCTTATAGAAAAATTGGAAGAACTGCGGACAAGTGGTGTGAAAACTTTGGATGTGGTGGAAGTCGGACATTTTGAATGCATGTTGCATGGTTATAGACCATCAACGATTTCTCGGCATACGGTGACATATTAAGCTGGACAACTAATGGTTATAAGGCATGTCCTATATGTAATGTCAACTAAACAAGTAGGCATTCAAATAGTAAGTTTCACTATAAGGACCCGGACCCACCACATATATATATATATATATATTTGATGAATCTAGCTCCCTAACTATATATAACATACAATATTATATGTAAGGTTGTCTATAAGAATGGTTTGACTAATTGTTTGTCTAAATCTCTTATAAGAACAATTTTATGAGCTTAATAATATAAAAACTTCATATAACCTTAATACACACATATATACATAGAGATATTACAAACAAAGGCTTGTAAACAAGCCATTTTCAAAAGATAGACATAAATTAAACAAAAAGCTTTAGTAACTATTACATATATTTCCCAAAATGATTCTATCCTATTTTATCACAAAAAGATCCATCAAATGCTAAGGTCAGGTCTCTAGTCCTTCCAATCATCCAGAAAATCTTCAAAATTGGTTCCATATCCCATCCAAACATAGAACTCATCTTCATCATTAATACCTATAAGAGATAAAACATAAGCCAAATGCCTAGTACACAAGTAACGAAAACACAAACGAATGGAACATAATCTTAAACTATATGCAAATGCTTCAAACAACAATTTATTAAATATTCCTTAAGTTAGTCAAATAGCATAGGAGTGTCCAAACTCCGAAACAATCTAGGAATTTGGGGTTCCTAAGGAACAGCAGAGGCTCAGGGGGTTGATATAGGTAGTTCGAATACCTATATCTCCTAATGTTATATCCAACAACGATTAATAGTCTCATCCAGGGTTCTTAGCTGTTATTGATTTTTACTTAACTTAATCCATAATATCACTTAGTTCAACCAATCCCATAAATATGAACTAAATCATATTACTTTATTTTATGAGTAAGCAAACGTTATACCGATATTAATAACCCCATCGACTACCCATCATACCACTTATAAATTATCAAATCTTGACAGGGATAGCCTAAATGCCTAAACTATTATGTTAATCTCATAACAGGGTGTTGCTCTTTGAACCAAATTCAACGGTGTAAAACATAACCAATTCAAACAAAGCTTAAGCTATCTTTAATTAGAATTAAGTTAAGATATGCATATCCTAGGCAAGTAATTAACTATGTTACTACGTACCTATGCTATATCGAGAATCAATGGAATTTCTCAATTAAGGATTAAAACTGTAGCAAGAAATTCATTTCATATTAAAATCATAAATTCGTACTGGAATAATCACCACAAATAGTTACTAATTACTACACAACACTTTTATTCATACAAAAAAATATATTTATATCATTTTTCATTGATCATCCATCCATCATTACTAATTATTTATTTAGCTTTTTATTTATTTTATTATTATTTTTTAACAGTACTAGAGGGTAGGTTACGCTCGTGATAGAGGCTGTGATACAGATCATGCCCCCAATTACGGCCGTGATATAGGTCGTCTCAAACTTTGAAAAATACTCAAAGAAGATCACTGGCTTTGTTACGCCCGTGATCATGATGAAATTTCCCTCTAGGATATTTATGGTTGTGATCTATCTTTAGAAATCTATCCAACAATATAACGACCCTAAAAACTACCATAATTGACAAGAAATTTACACCTGAGAGTATAACAGCCATGATCACACCCATGATGAACAGGACAATTACCCTATGGTATTTTTCTCGAAACTTCTATAAGTTTTATGTCTTCCAATACCTTTAATAAGCTCTTATATGTTCATAAACCATGTTAAACTAGTCTTTATCACAATATTAACATCACCAAGCTTTCACAAATCTATTTCTCACAAATATACACACAATAACCTAACTCAAAAACACAATCTCATCTTTAAGATTATTAAACTATACTATCACCCTAATCCTTCAAGTTATACTTATTTATCACCAACAATATCTATACACACATCATATCACTATAAATATCATCTTTCATATCATCAAACACCTAGAGTACGTATTTCTATTTGCTCATTTGCTTCAACATACATGATAGCATGCCTTCAATCCACATAAAACATCAAAGTTCTACCTTTAACTAACACTAACACCAACCAAAATTATTGATAATCGAAGCAAACAAAAACTCACTTTTCTTACTTGTTTAGTTATCCCTAGATATCAAGTTTACTTCTCCCACTTTCTTGACTTTCTTCTTACTCCACTTGGGCTTAAATCTCACTTCCTAGCATTGTGTCAAGCTTGTTATAGCTTAGAAAGAATGTTGATGGAGGAAATTTGGAGTTAGTTTTAGGCTTGGAAGAGAAAGAAACAAAGAGAGAGAGAGTCGATGGAGAGAAAGTGGGTCTATTTTGAATAGGGATATTTTGCTCTTATGTTAACTTTTGAGGCATAGAAGCCCATGGAAGAGTATATAAGACATGGGCTAGAGCTTGACTTATGTTTTAGTTTGGGCTTGGTTTGAAGGACTCAAATAGTAAAATCTGATAAGTTAGTTTGGTTTTAACTTTGGTTTTGATTTTAGAAACTCAAATTTTAACAAGCACATAGACAACAATTAAACACCAGTATCTATTACACTAACACATTATATTAATATTATTAGCACATATTTATATTAACACAAACTTATATACTATACTTTAAATTTTATCCTAACAAGCACAAATTCATTAACACACACACACATATATAATAGGAATGTTGGCTATTTCATTCAATATATAGACCCTAGATGGTTTTCGCCTTCAAGGCATAGATGATGTCGCGATAGTGCAAGTTTTGACGACAAAAGAGGCCCCCGCCAAAGGATTTCACTAGGGAAGAGATTGTGGATCAGTTGAGTCAATATGAGCATGTCATATTGGGAAAAATGCAAAAGCGGCTCTATCGTTGAAGGAAAGAAGACGGCATAAATTGGTGTGAGAAGAGTCTACTCTTTCAGTTGCCATATTGGAATGAACTGTACATATGACACAGCCTTGATGTGATGTACATTGAAAAAAATATATGTGATATGCTAGTTGGGACTATTTTTAGTCTTAAGGGCAAGTCAAAAGACACTGATAAGGCAAGATTCACCCTCTAGGAAATGGGTATTCGCTCCGAGCAACATCTATAAGAACATGGCGGTCGCATGTTCAAGTCACCAGCTGCATAGACATTGTCAACTCAAATGAGAGAGGGCTGTAACTTCATTAGGTATATGAAGATGCCAAATGGATATGCTTCCAATATATCATCCTACTTAGGTGCTGATGAAGTAAGTTTAAGGGGTACGAAGAGCCATGATTGTCCTATTCTGCTGCAACCGATCCTTTCGATAGTCTTTCATGGGTTGCTCAATAAACGAATTTATGATGTTATATGTGATGTCTCTCTTTTCTTCAAGGAATTGACAAGCAAAGCATTTTGTGTGAATTCACCGAAGTCTTTGGAGAAAACCATAATTCTAACTCTTTGCAAGTTAGAGATGACATTTTCTCCTGCTTTTTTTTTATATCATGATCCATTTAACTATGCATCATCTAAATGAAGCATGCATGTGTGGCCCTATCCAATATATTAGATATATCCTATTGAAAGATACATGGGAGTTCTCAAAGGGAGATTTGCAAAACAGGGTAAGACCAGAGGGTTCCATTGCCAAGTCTTATGTTGTGCGAGTAAGCATTCTATTTTTACTTACTATATTTTAAGAACATGGACTCAAGAACAAACAGGCCACATCGGTAATGGGACAAACCACTAAAGGAAGCTTCATCCTTATCATTTCTAGTATTCACATAGCCTGTACATTCGATAGGTACGTGCACTATATCAGGCTTAAACGTCGAACTCAATATAATGCATTGGACAGTGTGAAATAATTGCAAGAAGGTGCAACCATTTATAAGGTATGTCGTGTCATTTGGGTTCAATTATGACTTGATAACATGATAATTTCACCATTTCCAAATGTGGATTTTTAATGAAATTACTTCTAGGGAGTTCAAACAAGAATTAAATGCACGAGGGGAACACAATGTAGGAGTAATAGCATGTAAACATTTTGTATAGTGGTTTAAAAATAAGGTTGCGACTCACCTACAACACCTGAAACAAATTTTCACCAATGTGTCTAAAGGTTAACTTTATCATTCTCATCCTTTGCAAATTATGGGACTTAGTTCTATCCATAGGTAGCAGGTGTTAAAAGATCTAGAAACCTTGAGGTGAGGCCTAGATATTCATCGATATAGCTACAACGCTTGTGTTGTGAACGAAGTCTGATACAACACAGAAGCAAGGGAGGTAGGATTAAGATTAAAGAACAACGTGTATACATCATTGGTGCAGATGATGGACAACGGATAACCTTTCATGGCATTCCTACTGAAGTTACTCAATTAAATTATGTAGGGTCTAGGCGAGTATTGTTATTTAGGTGCAGGTGGTTTGACACAAACCAGGACAAAATAGAAAGTGTCGATGGAAACCTCATCTCAATCAACACAATAAAGACATGATACAATAGTGACCTGTAAATTCTTATGAACCAAGCACAATAGGTTTTACCTAAAGGATACGAGCAAGCAATCTAGGGATCGGAGGATGGTACAAAAAGTTCTACACCATCATATATTTACTCATGGTATCTTCCAATCGAAATCCACAAAAGACGGTGAATCGGATGACCCACCTCCAATCGAGGAGCCAATGCAATAGACGATTGAAAGGCCTTAGACGATTCCAATCGATCGCATATAATCAATATAGCTGTTATATTCATATAAGACATATACCTTGAAAAAGAAAATATAAGATAATGATTATATTTTGTAAATTTATAGTATAGTATGAATATATATTTAAAATTTTAGTAAGTCTTTTTTTTTTCTTAAACAAGGCTAATCGAGTTATGCTCCAAGTCAATCTAGGTTATGCCAATCCGAGCCAAATGCATGGATTGATTTTTTAATGCCCTAAATTTTGATAAAAGCAATTGCGCCACATAAAATACTTTATGTATTATTCGCTTAGACTTCCTTTAAAAGAATTTTATTTATGTTGAACATTGCTAGTTAGTTTTAATTTCTGAAACCATTTAATTAGATTATAGAGACAATTGAATTTATAACAAGAAATAAAAATATTTCAAACTTCTACTTACACAAGTAGATCAACTTTCTCAAAAACAAAGCTTTATAAAAACTTATTACACAGATATAGGCTCCACAAGACCCCTTTAAAGAAAATACAATTTCAAAGATAAATCTAGCTCTTTATAAAACAAAACAAAACAAACTAAAATATAACCATGGTCTTAACTTATTTCACACCTCCTCCCAGAATCTTTAGAAATGCCTATAACCCGAGTCAACATCATCATCCATCACCCATCATCATCAACACATCATCATCATCATCATCATTAATCATCTTCAGCAACTCACCCTCATCAACATCAATAACAACAACAACATCATCATCATCAATATCAAGTCATCACCATTGCTATAATACCTAGGAAAAGACAACAACAACATAATGCACCGAAGCTCAGTACACAGTAACATAATGACACGAGCTTAACTAAATGTAATGTAGCAACAATAATTTATTATGTTTAAATTAAATTAAATAAATCAATACTAGAGCACTCACACTCTGAAACAATCTTAAGAACCAGGGTTCTGAGTAACAACAGCTGTTCAAAAGGTTGATATAGGCAGCCCGAATACCTATATCCTCCACATAATGTTACAAGAAAATAGCTTTATCTAGAGTTTATAGCCATTACACAACTCTACTCATCCCAGTCCATAACATCATCTAGTTTAATCATCCCTATAAAACGTGAACCAGATCATATTACTTCATTTTAAGCCTAAGTAGAGTTGCATCGATATCGTTTGCCTCATTGGTTACCCACTAAGCCATTTAGGAATGTCATTGCATCATGACAGAGGTGGCCTAAGTGCCTAACTATTGCGCCCCCTCGGAAAAAGGTTGCACAAACAACACTAATCAAATTACTAAATTGAGTTTAAGTTTTAGTCCATTTAGGATATGAAATCCAAATAGAGTCTCAGAAGCCCTTTCAAAAGAAATATCAAATATCTTTATTTGTTTAAGAAAATTAAACTCATATAAGGAATCAAATTAATTATCTATTTATATGAAACTTTTATTAAAATCCTATTTGATTATACACAAATTAAGAACTCTACCATAGCTACGAGATTCGCCCCGCCAAGATACGAATTGTTCTTCATTGTCTATTAAATTATTTTTTTTTCACTTTAGTTATAATATTTTATTACAACAACATCATCAAAACATTCATTTGAAAAAAAAAAAAAACATTCTTTTGCTAAACAAGCATACATTGAAAACAACATATTCCCTATATATTTATAGTTCATCCCAACTCATTAACCAAAGCCAATTATTAACTATTAAGCTTATTTTAAGTTAACTTAGCTAAATTGATTAGATTCAATCATTTAATTACATTACTAAGCCAATGTGATTAAACCTAATCAATCTAACTCATTTTAGCTCATTACAACTTATTAGGTCAAGCATAACTTAAGTTTATTAACTAAGTTCATTTTATATCTAACTTCTATATTTAATCCAATTATCTATTAAATCTATAAATTTACTTAACTCATGCCTAATTATATAAATTAACTAACATAATATTTTAACTATTAATCATCTATTTCATTTTATCTTTCTTGTTTTATTTATTTTATTTTTTAACGGCACTAAGGAATAGACCAACCACGTGATGGGGGTTGTGATCATCTTCACCTATCTCATCACGTCCATGATCACCAATACGGGCCTTGTCATGCCCTTAACAAGGAAATAACACCTCTTCTCATGGTCATGATCTAGGTTGTTTCCTTTGAAAATTTTTATCAGAGGAGACCACGCCCTTTATAATGGCCTTGATCTAAGCTGTGATGTTCATCACTTGCAAAATACGCCTGTTATCATCCTTTATATTTTGATTAGAGAAGATCACGACCTTTATCACGGCCATGATCACCCCTTATTTCCTTTTCTACATACATCATGGGCCATGTTACTATTGTGATATACAAGGGAATCATGCTTTGTTTTTCCTTTATCTTTTACACAAACTTTCATCATTCATCAACAACAACAACAACTTGTTATTAGCATAGACATCCATAATCTTGTCTCATAAACACTTCTATATACATATCTAAATCATGCTCCTTCATTTTATTTTATCAAACACTTCGCCTACACATTATGCACATATTTTGGTTTTTTTAATAAATATGTTTATATATCTTTTGTTTATTAAAATCATCTCAAGTTCTATATGTATTAAACTCTATTTCTACATTTATATCCATAAATAACAACTTAAGTAAGGAAAATAACAAAACTTATTTTTCTAGACAAATCCAACTTCTTGATATTTTCTACCACTACTTCTCCTAAGCTCTTAAAGTTGTTTCTTATATGATTTCTATCCTCTATCTTGTTTCATATCTTTGATTTCTTATATAGTATTGTTAAATTTGAGATTTGGGGTTTAGATTTTGAGAAAGAAAAGAAAAAGAGAAGAAGAAGATGATGATGATGAAGGGAGAAACGTAGGGAAAAAGTAAGAGAAAAGGGGAAAGCAACAAATATAAAAGGAAAAGGGAAAAAGGTTAAGATTTTTAGAATATTTTAGAATAAAGGTATTAGGTTTAAAACTTTCAGATCGATATCTTTAATTTTGAAAGTATTTAGAAAATAGTTTATAAATCGATAGGTTATAAATTAAGATCTTAAAATAAGAACTTAATTTATAAACTTACTTTAGATCAAATTGATACAAAATTTAATCTGGGCTTAAGAATTGATATTTTTAGACAAGCAAACGAGGTCAAAACTTGTGAGGATTTATGAATTGGAATTTAGACTATAGTTTAAGGGTTTAAGAATCCACTAAACATTTTAAACAATCAATTAAACTATCTAATTCCAATTTCTAACTTAGATAAAGGTTTGAGGTATTTCAGACTTACTATATGATATGTCTTGATTGAACTAGATCCAACCGGTCGGGTCAATGCTGGTCTAACAACATTGGTGTAAAAAGCGAGAGAAATAAAGTCATAGGAAAAGTAATTTTTGGCATGGTTTTTAACATTGATTATACACTTTACCATTAATATATATATATATATGATATATGAAAAAGGTCAAAATACATTTTATTTAACATCGCAACAAATGTTCTAAAGTATCAATTATCATTTTTTTTAAGTTAATAATTCATTTAATTCCACAGAAATGGTGTCAAACTCTTTCATCTTCCATCGCAAAGGCAATAAAGAGAAAGGAAAAACATCCCGGATTTGTGAGTGGTGGAAATGCGACTTTTAAGGATGTTATGCTACTTCATTCTTCTTGATCATTTCTTCTAATCACCAAAAAATGCTTTGCTAGATGTACAAATAATTTGAAACAGAAATTTCGCAAGAGCACTGAGATTATTGCATCCATCCATCCATCTGTATTAATGTCTAATCCAAGAAGAGAACCAAACTGACAATATATCTCTATAATAACTGGGCCAACCATAAAAAAAATATGTAATCAAAACATCGGATAATGGATAATGATTAGAACACACTTGTTTGTGTGTAATGACAAAGAAAAGCCATGTTGCAATGGGTGAAACAAAATACACACAATGCAAACAAACGCTTCATCGAGAACAAATTAATAACACCTTTGTAGATGGAAAATCACACATGAACCAAGCTCAATCTTTGCTAACCAGAATGCATTCTAGGATATTTTTTTCAAATGTGTATATATCCTGGTTCATGGATACCATCTTCAGTGTTGACAACAAACAAAAGAAGGTAAAAAGCAAGTTCTAGAGTAACTTCATTACATATGGTTTTTATAGAAAAGTTTTACAATGTAGTTAAGTGAACTAACTACTCTTAATAAACAACTTAAATAAAATACAGACACAAGCATGGTTTCATGTTCAGCCATACATTTATACATCCAAAAGTTTTGTTACCAAATAACATCAAAACATCATAAAAAATATGCTAGTGTCATAGCAAAATGTGTCACATCTTTCGTCAGTCCTCCTTGGAACGTTTGGAGGCGATACCATTTGCTTCTTTACGTTGTATGAACCTTGCTTTTGGCAATGCTTTGGTCAAAATATTAGCTTTTTGCTCCTGAGAACTGCAATGAACTAGCTTGACTTCATTTTCCTTTCCAGGCTTCCTTATAAAAGGACTTCGTCATCTTATTAAAAGTACTTTTCTCATTTCATATTCCACTAATGTTTTTGGTATCTTTTTTCCTTTTATTAACTGAAATCATAATTTCATTTCTAACCTGTGCAGGAACAAACTAAGTTTCATGAGAGAGGAGTTACGACGAAAGTTATTTTGATGCCAGTATTCAAGCGACTACATATTTTTCAATATTTATTATTCAAGCGATTACACATTGTCCAATATTTATTTATAATTAGAACTGTACATCCTGTTTGTTTTCTTTCTATTTTACTTTTTTTTTTTTCATGTAACTAACTATACTATCTAATGACACACTCGCGTTGCATGTGCAAAAATAAAACAAAAATGAAGAAAAACAGGAAGAGTGGACGAAGAAAAATAGAAAAAGTGGGAAGTTTATTTATGGAGAGTAGGGTGTTATGAAAAAACTATGGAAAAAAATAGAGAGAGTGGGTGAGAGAAAGCAAGAAGATGCAATCATATATTTATGATAGTTAGTGGTAGATAATAACTGTCATTACTTAGAATAAAAATTTTTGACACGAATTATAAAGTATTTTTTAATAATAATAGATATAAGAAATCAGTATCGTACGCATGATATTTTAATGTTATGATTGATATATAATAGGGAGTTTTTTTTTAATTTAGTAGTTTTAATTTTATTTGGGTGTTGCTTTGCCATGATATTTTCTTTTTTGCCTTAGAGCCATATTTGATCAATTCCTTTTTTTTTTTTGAAAAAGTTATATGAAATTACATAGTTGGTCCTATACTAGCTAGTTTTTATGCTTTTTTTTTTTAACACTACAAAAATTAAAAAAAAAAAAAAAAGAACTTCGTAATCTTCTCCATTATCAAGTGTTTAATGTTGTCAAATAATAAAGACCAACTCCTTTTGCTTTTATGTGGATTTAACCTATCTCAGATCCTATTTAACATATTAAGTTTAACATAATAACAAATAATATAGACATGAATTTGTCCCATGAAAAAAAACAAATAATTATAACCATTCCATATTTCTATCAGGACGTACTTGGGTCAAGTCATTTATAACTTACAACTTACAATCTATAACTTTTATATATAACCTATCATACCTACAAGCTACCACACCTACAACTTTTTAAACAAACGTACACTTTATTGCAAGATCCAACAATAAATCTTGCATTTTTTTCAATAAGTGACTTGATCCAAAGTCCCACCCTATTTGTACTCATCATCTTATCCAGTTTACCTCATGTGCTGTCCTATGGACGTGATAAGTCATGATGCTCAGGTCTTAGATGTGACTTTATTGCTTTTATATCGACCAAATAGCCTCAACTGCACACTTCAAGTTATAATGCGCATGAGATTAAGGTAATGAGAATGATATTTTTCTGTTGTTTAAAAGTTCTTTCTTAAAAAGTTCATCTTTACATTGATATAAATATTAAGTAGTATTTCAAGCCTAATAAATATTAAATAATATTTGTTAATACTAAAAAGTTTTACATCATTATGTATAAAATTCTGTAAGTAACATCATTTTTCATTATTTTTTAAATATATGGTAATTTATTTGAGGAATCAATAATTGAAGGCGATCTGTAAAGTATATCATTTTGATTGTATATTTCATTTTAGCATTTACCATAAACATCAATATATTTTGATAACATAAATGGTTTATGCTTAAATTTGATTACATTATATTATTCAAAATAACAACATATTAAGACATTTTTCTTATATTTGCTACTTTTATTTTTTATTTTTAAAGGACAAACATTTATGTAGTTTTTTTTATAGTTGACATTTTTCATTAATAAATAATAAAAAATTCTAATAAAGAATTTAAATAAATATTTAAATTCATTTTTACACCCATGATGTGGGTGCATCATCCGCTAGTAGTTTATTAAATGATAATATTATGGGGAGGTTGTAAAAATTCTCTATTGTTTTCAATATACTTAGCCCTCTTATCTTTTAAACTATATCTTTGGACTTCTAAATCCTTAAAAATTATGAATTATGATCGTAATTAATTATTTTATCATTGATTTTATTTTATTTTTTCAATTTTAATAAACTTCATTATTTTAGTTGAAACCGCTCTTTTTTAAAATTTAAGTAAATCAATAAAATTTATCTGGTGTCAGATGATCCAGTTGCTGTGCCTCCTTCCCTCCCTCACCACAAGCTACGACGTTGCTCCTACACCAATTGGAACCGAATTCTGGTAACTCTCTCTTTACCATCGTTTTCAATGAGAACTTATAATTAGTCTTATAATTAAGAAAAATACATGAATTTAGATGAGTTAGGGTTTTTTGAACTCCGGAATTTGAAGATTCCAAATATTTGCCAATTACGGCATAACAAACGAAAGGAATTGCAATAGCGGATGGTTAGAGATCGTAGGAGACAGCAATTGGATTGATGGATGCTCTCGAAAGGGCTCATCCGGTGCAATAAAGTGCTCTGATTGATGCATATTATGGAGAAAGGGAGAGAGGGGAATGCTATGATTGTGGTTTAGGTTAGGAATTCTATTGACATTAATTAGAGCGTTATGAATATAGTAAAATTTGTCAGGTCATTAGGTCTTTCTTTTTCTTTTTCTTTTTCTTTTTTCAATTACAACCGAAGAAGCGATTCGAAACTGATCCAGTCGCATTTAAGAGGCAGTGTTAATGCGTAGAGTAAAAGCCACTAAAGTATAAGATCATTGGCTAGGTCATTAGTTAATAGGTACAATTAGTTAAGATTAGTATGATTAGTTAAGAAATTAGTGGTAATAAGAAATAGTATAAACAGTATACTCCAAAAGGAAAATGCATCCACTCATTCATTAATAAATGATATTAATGAAGATTTCTTTAAGGATTCTTTACGAGTTTTGTGCTTGGCTCGAAGTAGAAACAGTTCCATTATTTTCATTTATCCATGCAATTGAGCTATACGAGTCTTGTTAGGAGACTAGATTATACATAGTTTATTTTAGTTAGAGTTGACCAACATGTCATGTAACATCCCAAATTTTCTCCTAAAATAGAAATTGGGTTTAGATAGATTTAAATGACTAAAATGAATTATAGGATTTAATTAGTGAAATAACCATGAAATTTCCCACTTATATTTTATATGTGTGTTATAGAATTTATATATATCTTTTGATATGTATTGAATGTGATTTGTGTTCATAATGAATTATGTGTTTTATTATTGTGTTAAATATTCAAATACTCTAAAATTTATTAAATATTTAGTTCATAAAATTTAAATTGCATTAACATGTAAGAATTATATTTGGAATGTAGTAAAATGAGTAAATAGATACATGCACATAAGCCTCATCATAGCCTAATTCTTTTACCTTAAAGGGAGCTTAAACACCTCATTAATTAACCAAAGACAAGTTTATTAATTAGCAAATGATAAGTCATTAAATCCCTTAACCTCTTATGCCTCAAAAGTCAAACCTTAAGATAATATCAACTTTAATAGTGCAAAATTCGTGCACAAATTTCAGACCTCCAACACAAGCCTTCAAAAGTCTCAAAACCCCATTTTCTTCTTCTCCAAAGCTCTCCCATGGATCTATATAGATAAGCCTCTTATTTTCTACATTTTCCACCATCAAAAGCATGCAAGAGGATCACAAAACCAAGGCCTAAAGTTCTATTGGTAAGTATGTTTTTCATGTCTTCAAAATATGCAAGGTCATTGTTTCTTAGCAATAGGTTTTAAGCTTAAACTTGTGTTTGATGATTTATATGCTTTGTTGGTTGTATGAGAAGTGTTTTGTTGTTATAGGAGTTAGTTGTATATGTAGTATAAGAGATTAGAAGTGTTGAGAAATGCAAATGGTTGATGACTAAATGTTGGGTGTAGTGATTTAGGGTTTGAAGTTGTTTATGATGATTATAGTGATGTTTGATGGATTTTAGTGGGAGTTTATGTTTATTAGATTGTAGTAAGATCAAATAACAAGTTTTAAGAAGCTTGAAATGAATTTGGAGAAGTTTGAAACATTTTGAACAAATGGTTTTTGCAAAATGAAAACAGGGGAAAATTTGACAGCAGCGTAATGCATGTACGCCGGCATTCAACGCTACCGGTGTTGAATTCTATGCTACCGGCGTACGTGCAAAATTTAGCGGTGTTGAAGAGTCATTCGGTGACCAAATTGGTGGACCTCTAACGCTGGCAAATTCTTAATTTACGCTGCCGGTGTTGAAAGCCGGCGTTCGTTTTGCAACTTTTCCCAATTTCATAGTCTTTTCGTATTTTAGCCATAACTTTTTTATACGACCTTCGATTGAGGTGATTCAAGTAGCGTTGGAAAGATAAGAAAGAGATCTACAACTTTCATGTTTTGAGTTTTTACAAATTATAAGTGTATCGATGCTTAAATTTTGAATATTTTCGGATGTTGTGTTTTCCTAAACAAAATAAAAACTTGCTTTTGATTTCTAAATGTTATTGTTAAGTGTAAATGGATCTTTTTGACCTAAAATGAAATAGATAAATAATATTTGATGTGTAATGATGATTTAGTGATATAATTAAACATGACTTGGATAGATTTATAGATTTAATGAATAATTGAGTTAAATATGCGAGTTTTACATAAAATGAATCTAGTTACTTAATCTAAGTTCAACTTGACTAAATGAACTTGAATGAGTTAAAATAAATTAGATTGAGTTAGTTTAATTACTTTGGCTTAGTAATTAGATTAAATGATTAATTCTAATGAGTTTGACTTAATGAACTCAATTAAACTAAAATGAATTAGATTTCTTAAGCTTAACCCACTTGGCTTGGCTTTTGAATTAAATGGCTAAGGTTAATCAATTTGACTTGGTAAATGACTTAAATGACTAATTCTAATCAATTTGATTAAGGTTAAGCTACAATGGGTTAATAGCTATTAATTAGTTTAGATGAATGAGTTAGGATGAGCTTTAAATAATATGATGAATATGTTGTTTCAAATGTGTGTTTACTTGGAAAATGAATGTTTTTGATATATGGATTCTTTGCTAATGCTTTTGTAATAAAACACTATAAATAAAGAGAAAAGAAATTCTTTGACAGACAAAGGAGAACTGTCCATATTTTGGCTAGGCGATCTTTGCAGCCATAGTGGGGTTCCACATTAGTGTCTGATCAAATAGGATTTAATAAAATGAGTGATTTTGATGAAGTGGATGATTAGTTTAGTTTGATTTCTTATACGAGTTCTTTCCTTAACAGAAGTGGATATTTGATTCATCTTCTGAAATTTCTTCCGAGGCTATGTTTGGATTTCTTATATAAGGTACGTAGTAACTTGCGTGTTGAATGTTAGGATAGGCATTCTAAACTGATTAAGACTTAAACTCGGCTTAATAATTGATGAGTGTTGGTTGTGTTATTCGTCGTTGAATCCGGTCCGAGGAGCGACAACTTGTCATGATGCAATGACAAGGTTAGAATAAACGCTTAGGCCACTTGTCATAATGCAATGATTTGGCTTGGCGGGTTGTCATGATGCAATGACAATATTATAATAGGCGCTTAGGCCAATAGTCATGATGCAATGACTAGGCTCGGCGGGTAATCGATAAGGAATGTGGTAACTGCGTAACGTTTACTTAATCTTGAGAGGAAGTAATATGATTTAATTCAATGTTTATGGGAGCATGTGAATTAAATTATATTATGGATTAAGTTAAGTGAAGTTAAGTAGCTACTATGAGTCCTGGATGAGATTACTGTTTCTTTTTCAGTGTAACGTTATCTAGGAGATATAAGTATTCGGGTTGCTTATATCAACCCCCTGAGCGTCGTGAGCGTTACTCAGGATCCCCAGATTCCCATGGCTTGTTCCGGAGTGTGAGTGCTCCATTGTTGATTTGTTTATTTTAATGAAAAGATAATAACTTGTGGATTGATGCATTGCATTTAGTTAAGCTCGTGTGCCACTCCGTGTGTGATTGTATTACTGTGTACTGGGCTTCAGCTCATTCTTATTGTTTCTAAATTTTTTTACAGGTTTTGTTGTTGATGATGATGATGTTGGTGATGATGGATGATGAGACGATGATATGATGATGTTGTTGCTTGGTGATGCTTGACTCGGGTTTTGGGCATTTGTGATAATTCGGAGAGAATTTGTGGATGAGTGAAGTGAGTAGGAGCGTGGATGTAGTTAGTTATTTTATTTCTTTTTGTTTGGTATTAGTGAGAGTTGGATTTACGATTTAAACTTGTTATATTCTTTAAAGAGCTTGGTAGAGCCCATGTTTTGCAATTTAACTTTTGCAAAGCTTTGTTTAATCTAATAATTCTCCACTTGAGAAGAGTGGAAGTTTTGAAATGTCTTTATTTCTAAATTGTTTTATTAAAGTTTATTTTTCCGCTGCTAAATCCAGTTATATGAAAATCTAACTAAACGATTTCACAATCTAAAATCGGATAGCAATGTTCAACATAAACACCTTCTTTTAAGACAACCTTACGTATAATTCGTAAGAGTTATACGTGGTTGGAGACTTGGTGTGCTTAATTTAAGAATTGAGCATGTCGGGTCTTTACATGTCAACCAAGGAGCTGATATGGTTGATGGATGCCTTAGTGAAAAGAAAGTTATTTTTCTAAACTATAGTTCAATCCATGGACGTTTCTCAAAAGGGCTCAGCAGTTGTGTAAGACAAGGGGGGGCGATGACGTGCGGGCAGGGAGTAGCGGAGAACACATATGTATGCAGTCTCACCACTTGCATCTTTGCAAAGAAGTTGTTTTGACACTTCCACATTAGCCTACAAGTCAACAGACATCTTTGGTTAATGGACATCTCTATGAGGAAGAAATTATTTTTCTAATTGGTGATATAATTTTATATATCTGATCCATTAGGTGAACATATTCTCCATTTTATATGTGGAAAACATTAATAGGTGAGTTAAATTCAGCAAAGTTGGGATGAATTATTATTTATGCCCTTTTTCATTTAAAATGAACATGTTGGACTACCAACTGATTTTGGCTAGCTAGGTAATTCACATTCATGATTTTTGGACTCCATATTGGAGGTTTGATTCTTCCCTTTGTGCCCACTTTGCTCTATCGAATATGCATAAATTATTCTTCTAAAATTCCTGTGAGTAATAATTGTCGCTTTGTGCTAATTAGAAAGTTTGCATATTCAGAATCAGCTTAGGGGTTAGGGCTTTTACCCACTCCTTACATGTTCTTACTTCCTATATCAGTAATGGCATGCTGTGGCACCAGGCTTTTTCTGTCTACTTCTTTTTCTACATGCTGACTGGAAGTTTCATTCATGATGTAGATTATATATCAATACATGTATTCACCACAACTGCCCTTGGCACGTGCTCGATCGACATCCCAATTTGAGATGGAGAAGTCTCGTATGGAGCCTGGAGGTCTTGAAGCATTGCTTCTCTAGCTGATTGACCATCACAACCACATTGCTTGGTTAGTTTTTAAAGTGAATTGGTTTATTCCAATTAACTGCAAAGCTTTATAATTTTGATGGTTGTTTTCTGGTTTTGTTGAAGAAGATAAAGCAAAGAAAGATGTTATTAAGAGTGCGGTGCATGTCTCAGATCTGCTGGTGGATTCTGTGAATGGAGGGGTAGAAGAGGCCTTTATCAATGAGAAGCGAATCAAGTTAGAGATTGGAGGATTAGCTGCTACCATCACCAGATTCATGAAGTAGACAGATCAATGGCTTGCGGCTTCACATGCTGTAAATACATAAAGGTATTAGTCGCATGTCAATAACACTAATAAATCCTTACATGCTTTTGCAATTAAATCTAGCATATAATTGGACTTGTATATCTGTTGAAATAGAATGGGTGTTTCTGTTATCTACTCTATTTTATCTCCTGACTCATTCAAATCTTATTTTGAGACATATTTAGTACCTTTAGGTTTTTTCTTCAAAACTTTTGGCATCTCATAAAGCATTTTTGAAGCAATTTCACTCTAGATATCTTTTTTAAGATTTACTGGAAACTTTAAACATTTGCTGTTTCTAGCTCCACTCAGTTGTTCTATTCAGACAATTTGCAAAATGTAGAAGTGAGTAACGGACCCAAATATTTTAGGGGTGGATAATATTGTATTGGATTTCTGTTACTAAATCTTAGCTTTTTACATCCATTTAGTCTTTCAAAAGTTGGTGTATGTTCAGCAATCTCATTATTCTGCTTCAAGTAAGATGTGCTTATGTAGAGTTTCTCTTCAAGAAATTGGAGATTTTGAAAATTGGATGAAGATCATGGATTTTGATTGTACGAATGTTAGTGCAGGTATTTACAATATCCATTAAGAATGATGAAGCTCAGTTAGCCAGAACCACCACCATTTCCAACAAGTCCCTGCCTCTTGTTAGGAACATTTTTTCATTATATGTTTCATTGTGAATATCATTGCTAACTGGAAATATGATTTAAAAGAAACAAAATGCAGTACATATGCACCATATTGAATACTTTTTTATATTATTTTAATTTTTTACAAGTATGACATGCCTAATTATAGTATGATTATTAGTATGCCAAATAAAGAAGAGTTTTAGAGGCTCCTATGACATGCCTAATTATAATATGATTGTGTATGTTGAGATTAGTTGAGTTCGATAATTGTTTGTTTTATGTGTCATATATACCAAGTTCAAGATATGTGTGATTAGAAAATTTAAATATTACTATAATGATAAAAGATGCTACTAACATTCCTTGCATTTACCCCTATGGAAAGGTAAGGTATCAAATATGGCATCATTTTACGACTCAAAATATATATATTCTTTTATAAATCATCGATAAAGATAAGTACAAATACTAAAACTAAAATTTGAGGAAAAGAATATAATATATATTATCCATCGACATATTTACCATTGTATAAAACCCCAAGTTGTATTACATCTCTTCCACAAAACAATAAACTACTAAAACTTGAAAACCTTTGCGGAGTTCTTTATTAGTCTGGGGTACCTTCTTCCTTTCTTTCTTTTTCTTTTTCTTTGTAGCAACAATGCTCCAGTCTTATTTTGATTATCCTAGCTTAGTTCTATGGTTGTTTCACCATTACATTCTAATATGGACCATATTTCAATTGATACCTAAAGAAGTCTTCTACACAGCTTCATTATGAAAACAACATTAACTTGATCTAATACATCTAACTGTTAAACAAGACTGATTCATTCATCACAACGTATTAAAATGAGGTATCTTCTAAATCTTTCCATTTTTAAAGTTAAGCAAACATGGTTTCTTCCTGTGTTCTTTGGCTTTAGGTGTGCTTTTTAGATTTGTCTAGACTAAATGTTGCAGAAACTTTAGTAAGACATCATATTGCCACATTTTTGTTGTTCCACTGTGTTTCTTTCACTTTCTATAGTAATTCAACGTTTAATGGTGCTTTTTTAATTTTGTTACATCCATTAGGCTTTGGTAAAGAAAATCCAAACCAAATGGTGGTAGAATTTTATTTGTAGACATCAACATGGGTTAAATGATAAACATAAGAGGTCACACTGTATATACAAGATTAATCTTTCTAATTAGATTGATGTTGGAGTCAACAAGGAGGAGTTCTCAGTTCATACCTTATGGTCGTTTCATCTCATTTAATTGAGCAGTTTACTTGATGGTTTCAGTTAAAGCTTGACCAATAAGTAAAGAGAGTGTTAATATAATAATATTAGTCCATACTATTGCTACAACTTTAAACTTTTAGATTGTTGTAGAGCTAACCTTAACATAATTGTGATTGATCATTGTAATTTATAGTGAATACAAAATGGGTTGCTATTATAATATACTAACTGACATTTATTGTGATAAAGTTTCTAGTGAATACAAATAGGGTTGCACTTGCCTTTACCTTTACTTTATAAAAGAATATATTTCTTCCTTTGGAGTTGTAGAATGAAACTATTTATGATACCTTTCCCTTTCAATGGGGATTGCAAAGACTCTTCTCATCATCTTTTACTAATATTTGTATCTCTTGCTCCTAACGTTCGTTAATTGATTTTAGATTCATCTTATTTATTGTACACTAACATCCTATAAAATTGATCACATAATTGAAACTCATGACTAGAAAAGTAACTTCTCATGCTTTTTGACATTGTCATTTTATTAGAATAGCGAGATTAACACCATAGATTTTATTACACCTATTACTAATGCGTTCGAGTTCCCTGAGACTGCTTACTCCTCCTTGTTTCTTTTTTTTTTTCTTTAATCACTTATTGTGTGTATTTTCATGTTACTCTTTTGATGTTGTGTGTAATATGAAACGCATGGTGCAGCATCTTACATCTACAATCGGATCACCCCACTTTGATTACAATTAAAGACAAGAATCAAATTGTTAGTTTGTGACCCTTGTGTGCTGATGAAGCAATACATTTGGCTTTATAGCAAAGCATGTGATAACTTTTGATGGTATTAGAATTTGTTTTAATGGAACCCCAAGAAATTATTTGTATACAATGGCAAGCCCGAAAAGAACGGTAGAAATAGGATAAATCTTTCACTATTTTATTTTAATAATATATATAGGATTTTTCCTGAATTGAAGTTCATTAAAAATTAGTGTTAGAGAGACTTGTCGTTATATATTAGATTAGTATCAAATTATGTGCAATATAATATTGATATTGTCATGATGATGCATATTAGTTTTCATTCAAGCAAGAGAAGCTAACTAAAATAGTTAAATTTTATAGTTATTACAAAACATCATCAGCAATGGCTCTGCGCGTAACAACCAACGACTCATCTATTCATTAAAAGCTAAAATTAAATTGCGAAACCATGTCCCCTGTCGTAAATAAAGCATAAATCTCCAAAGATGCCGACGAAAAGAACCAGATTATTATCTGCTTTAATTCTTACAGCAATCGATTTCTCTCTCTCATCCATTATTATCTGCTTTTTTACAACTCTCTTCTCTTTTCTTTTCTTTTCTTTTCTTTTCTTTTTTTTTTCCCCTCTTTTTCTTGGAATTTTATTTTTGCTCATTGTCAACAACATTTCAACTTCCTCATTCATCTGAAAAGAAAGGAAAAAAAAAAAGGAGAAACATTAAAAAAATAAATAAATAACATTTCATATCTCCCTCATCATATTTCACCTCGTTAAATTTAACGTCATAGATTCTACGCACTCATGGTTTTTTTCCACGGATTTAGTTCGGTACATTATTGAGCATTTTGAATTCCTATTTAATTATAATCATATTATTAAAGCATTAATTATATTAATTATTATATTTATTTTAATAGTATTTCTTTAATTTTTTTATTTTTTATTTTTTCTTTTTTTCTTTATAGATTTCACCCCTTTTCTTGAACACTAGAAGTGTTATAGAAAGAGAAACGAATATACACGTGAAACAGCTCGACACTATTGAGATCTCATTCCTCGGATGAACTTCTCGAACCATTATAATATCATATATCGACCAACAAATCCCACACCATTATGATTGGCTTATATTCAATCCTAATACTTCCTTTAATTACACTATGATCTCTTTCGTCGTCATGTTGGTTGGCTTTATTTAATATCAACATGTCACGCCTCGAAACAGGGCTTAAGCATGTTTAGTGTCATGTATAATGTCTTATGCATTATAGCTTAAGTTACCATAAAAAACTTGTTTATTATGAACATTTGCTAACGATTTTAAATTCTAAAATTATGAAATTAAATTCTAAGAGTAATTGGATTTAGTAGCGATGAAATAAACTTTATAGAAACATATCATTTTCTACTCTCATTAGTAGATCCACTTTCACAAAACAAAATCATACCATAAGGTATCTCAAACATAGAGTATCATATCATGATTGTAAAACAAAGCTTTTAAATATTAAATTACAAACTTGTGGGCTCCAAAACCATGCCTTTAAAGAATTACAAACATATAAAGATTAAATCTAGTTCTTAAACAAATAAAAATAAAACAAAATACAACCAATGATCTTAACCCACTTCATTCCTCAACAAACTCCTCCAGAGTTATCCAAAACCCGAGGCTTTTAGCTACAAGTTCACATCTTATTAATCTACCAAATTTTATTACAAACTCCACTTATATTTAGCATTTATTCATCATATAAATGCATATAAAACAATCAAAACACTTTGACAAAAAAAAAATTAAAACAAAGAAAACAACTTAACTTTCTTGTTTAGTAAACTTAAGCTAACAAAACCTTTTTACTACTCTTCTTCTTAGTTGTTGAAGCTAACCTAAGCTTGTTTTCCATCTTCTATCTCTCCTTTAATATTCTTGAAATTAAGATTTTAGAGTTAGATTTGTTGATAGAAAACGAAGGGAGAAAGAAGTGGAAAATAAGAAAAAGAAGAGGAAGAGAGAGAAACGTATGGTTGGTGAAAAAATTGAAAAGAAAAAGGAAAGGGATAAGAATTAAAAGAAATTAAAAGATGTTTATGGGTAAAGGATCCAGGCTTAAACCTTTCAAATGATTATTTGAAGTATCGAAAATAATTAGAAAATAATTTGACAATCTATATTATAGAAAATAGTATCTTGAATTACAAATTTAGTTTAGGAATTCAATTTGTAGAAAATTGACATTTAGTTTGAGTTTGAGTTTAAAAATTTATATTTATAAATAAGCAATTGAACTCAAAATTTATGGAGATTAAGTAAATAAAAGTTATACTAAAGTTTAAGAGTTTAGGAATCCATTAAACATTTAATTTTTTTTAAAGGTTTAGGGAATTGAAATTTATGAAAAAAGAAGTTTAAATGAATGATTAAGAATAATTGGATAATTTTCCTTGTCGCACGTGATTTTCCTTTAACAACCTAACGGAAACCCAGACACGGCCCAATTCTTCTAAATTCTGACTGGTAGAAGAAAAGAAAAGCAAACTAAAACTGGGATGGTTCTTTTTTTTTTTTTTTCTTTTTTTTTTCATTAAAGCACTACAAAAAAAAACTGAGATTTGAAGATAAAATTTTTATTTTTAAATATAAATTTATCTCGCAAAAATTATTTATCATTGATTCCACCTTTAAAGATATAAGTTTTCCGAAGCAAAATTTCTTTTTCTAAAGTTTCGTTTTCTTCTGGTGAAAAACTATGCTTTGAGGTTGTCCATGATTGTCTCGTTTAATTACTAGGAGACCTATTGTTTTATTATTTGTCATGATCAGTTCCTAAATTACACTGACCGATAATTACTTGATCTTTCTAATCGATGAAGCAACTACGAGATCATAGGAGTAGGTATCCAGATAATTGTGCTGCAACAAGAATTCTTCGATCTTAGGAGGAACACAAATCGAAATAAAATGCAATTGCTTCAGGTCAAACTACTTAGTTTCGTCTATCCTTGCTATGATACTAAAGGTTTGAGATAATTTCTTATTTATCAAATCGCATAAAAAATTGCACAAATACGAATTAGATGAAATTAATCACGTAAATATTATCGTAGTAATGCATCTTGAATGTGCAATATGAAATAGTGTAATTTTTTGTATGAGTATTGCACTTATAGCATGCTATATATACCTTGTGTATTGTATGTAGTAGATACGACACCGATTTGTATCATATGTAGTATATGTAATACTTGTGAAACATTATTTCTCAGCATCCTATATCGCACATGCAAAATGCGATATCTTGTAAGTGTATGCAGTATAGCGTACGTATTTCAATATTTTTTTTACAATTTTATTTTAATAATTTTATTTAAAAATAATGATAGACATGAATTCTACCCAAACCATTAACATTTAAGTTTGATTGCTAAATAGTTAGCGCAATTAGAGTGCTTTTGTCTAATCCGTATGTCTAAGGAGAAAAGGGAAAATAGTTCCAATAACATATTGATGTTAGTTAGTTATATAAACCAAAAAGTTGCAGCTATATAAAACCCAAGAAAGAAGAAAACTTCATAGACCTTTTTATGTACCTTCCAAGTGCCTAAAGATTTATTAAACAGGGATCAGAACATCTTTAATTAGGCACAAGATCATGAACCATATATCAGTAACTTAACTGTTTATCCTGCTTAAAAGTTAAAAGAAACCAAAATACTATAAGAAAACATTGAAGACAGGTGACATGAAACTGATTATAATTCTTGACAGAAGAAAACTTCTCATTTAAAGGAAGTGATAGCATAATGTCGATAGCAGTACGAAAAGATAAAAATAGAAAACTACCAAAAAGGATCAGTATTACGAGCCACATAATCTACATATGGTATATAATTATAATAGTTTTTTAATATGTGACCGTATTGGTGATGGTTACTTTAAAATTATCCACTATTCCGCCCATGTGTTAACATATAATTAGTAGTGACACACACGTGATGTATAACTAATTATTGAATATTTTTCCAAAACTATATCCTAAAAAAAAAAAAAAAAAGTTAGGGTGAACGATTCCATTAAAGAAAAATTATATTGAAAGGGCTTTGATATAAATTAGTATGATAGGCATAGAGACGATAAGTACACTACTTATGGATATTTACGAGGTGAAATATTTGTGTCTAATGTCTGGGAATATAGTGCAATTGGCATCATTATTAGGCCACTCATTCTTACCCAAACATGGCAAGTGCAAATAGTTTGGTCAACACGTATATTGCATGTCAGGGGAAGTGTCATTGTTAAGCAATGAAATGAATTCGGAGATACTTGAGGGGCATTGTTTGATGCAGAGTAAACTGCATAAATTAGACAAATTTAAAAAGTCCAAAAAAAAAAATTAAATGAACGCACGGTCCATCTTTAAAAACAATAACTTTTATCATACAACTTCCTTTTCTTATTATTATATATGTACGCATAACTTTTTCTTATTATTATATATGTACGTGAAACTCTTTTAGAAATCTATAATTGTTACATTAAAAATTGGTATTCAAGCCCAAAACCTTCTTTTAGGGCACCAAAATGGGATTTTAAGTTTTTAGTTCGAATTTTTTTTATTTTGGATACTTAGGGTTTTTTTTTTTAAAGACAATATATAATCACCATCTTCTTGTTACAAAATAATTTATCACATAATAATATTCTAGAATTTTTTTAGTGAAGATTTTTCCTTAATTTTGTTTTGATTGTTAAGATTAATTGTTGATTGGTCTTGTTTTTTACGCTAATTGCTGCCTCATTGTTCCTTTTGGTGTGAGTTTGTAGTCTAGAGAGAGCTTAGGTACGCTGGTTGGTTTTGTCGATCTTGATTTCGCATGGGTTTTAGATAAATAGAAATCCTTTATGGGTTATGCTCTTATATAGGAGCTTGTGTTATCAGTGGGAAGAGTTTTCTATTGTTGATTATTGCGTCATTGAGCATAGGCAATCATTAAAGTAATAAATTAAGGAAGCTATTTAATTTTGAGGATGGCGGTGCTGCCAATAAGTCTTCTATATAACCTGTTGTTGTAGCTTATTGTTTACTCATCTTGTATTTACTTACTCCTTATTAGATTCTAACATAATTGTGATTGATCATTGTAATTTATAGTGAATACAAAATGGGTTGCTAATTATAATATACTAACTGACATTTATTGTGATAAAGTTTCTAGTGAATACAAATAGGGTTGCACTTGCTTTACCTTTACTTTATAAAAGAATGTATTTCTTCCTTTGGAGTTGTAAATGAAACTATTTATGATACCTTTCCCTTTCAATGGGATTGCAAAGACTCTTCTCATCATCTTTTACTAATATTTGTATCTCTTGCTCCTAACGTATCGTTAATTGATTTTAGATTCATCTTATTTTATTGTACACTAACATCCTATAAAATTGATCACATAATTGAAACTCATGACTAGAAAAGTAACTTCTCATTCTTTTTGATATTGTCGTTTTATTAGAAGTGCAAGACGGGAAACAACTCCATGAAAAGGTGGCTGGAAAAGCTAAGGCTGAGATGATAAGACAATTACCATCCATGCCAAGTGCTTATAAATATTCAGTCTCTCCTCCTCATTTCCAACTTTTGGAGAGAGAGAGAGAGAGAGAGAGAGGGAGAAGACCAATAACATTCCATAGAGGAGAATCCTTTCACAAAGATTAAATAAGACAACTCAAGTGATTTCTACTTCAACTTTAAGAACTATAAGATTAATGTGCAAGGTTTACTCAACGCTTCCTTGCTTGTCACTTGTGTATTTGAGACACTAAGACTATTTGTTTCTCCTTTCGTATCATTCTCGCCAACTCATCCTTTAATTAAGTGTCATTTCATCGGCATCACTTTGAAGTTATGTAGAAGACATGAAATCCACATGACACCCGCATAATTACCTTAGAAAGAACCTCGCATCTACAGATGTCAACATGGATAGAAACAAATAAACTTCATTTATACAAGTATGTTTCTTAATAATTGTCCACATATTAATAAATCACATAGTTATACGTTATATTTTTGTAGATTTGAGAGGCTATATTGATGTAATGTACAATGTGAAAAGTATCACAATTCCATTGTGTTAAAGACGAACTATACTCAATTTTTTTTTAACAGACCATGTTAATTTGTTATCAATTCTATAGAAATTATGATGAATTGACACTTAAGTATGTTTATGTGTTATTTCAAGTCTTGAAGGAAGCATTAAAGAAAATACAAACAAGTCTAGAGAAGATTTATGTACATTTGGAATCAAGGAACAAAATAGGCTAGCCAAAACAGGGTTTATACTGATGACTTACACTCAACACCGGCAAATTTTGGAAGCAACAGAGCTCATCAGCCTTAGAAATTCATCTGTACACCGGCTCTTGGAAGTTCAACGTCGCCGATGTTTGGATGGCGTAAACCATGCAAAAAATAAAAAACTTTAAACACCAACAACTATGCTGCCAGCCTTCATTGCAGAATTCACCAACGTTCAATATTTAACAACCTATGCCGAGCACTGGGAGACATAGGCTGTTGGCGTTTAGCTAGCCTTGCATGTCCACAGTAGCAAAAACTTTAAAGCCACCTCCAATGCTGCCTTCAACGCCTCCTATGTGGTCTTTCTGAAAATTGGTCAAGATTAACATATGCCGAATAAATCAAATTCAAAGCCATCGATGTAGACACCAGTGTAGAACCAAAGGTGACAGTATAAACAAGAAAGTCGGCAGCAGTCTCGTCTCGAATTTCAATTTGTATGTTGTGACTGATGAAATTACAGATTTTTTTCTATAAGTTTGTGTCGAACAAATTTTGTTTCATTCATTCCTTAGACTTCTAAAAACCCGAGAGAAAGAGAGAGGATTGCATGGAGATGAGTAGCTAAGTCCTAATTTTCTAGCCAAAGGATTGTTGCAAATTCAGTTCCACAAAGATTGTGAGATCTAATTGATTTGTTTTGTTCTGATTTTTGTTTTGGATATTTATATATCTTTTGCTTTTTTTTGTCATTATCATCTTGTTTGATTGATGCAAATTAGAATCCGTTTGTTCAATTAGCATAATGATAAATTGCCAATTAGAATACCAAATTTGGTTATTCTAATATTTATGGTACAATAACATGATCGATTATGAAATAGATGATTGATATGTTTTATGAGAATATAAAATCTGGTCTAAATAGATCATGCTTTTAATTTGTTAGCATGAATTGGTAATCTCTCTTATACTTTATGCTATTAATTTGTTAGCATGAATTGGTAATCTCTCTTATACTTCATGTTATTGATAGATTAAACCCTAAGAGCTTGTTTAAGGTTGCTTAATCAATAAGGAAAATATTCGAAGAGCTTGTTTTGGTTATCCAAAACGTAAGGAGAGAGAGGTTGTTAACAATTATAACCAATTTATCTAAGATAAAAGTCATAAATATTTGCATCAATGATCAATCCTGTGAATTGAACCGTGATAATACCTTTGATTAGGAACACTTCATTGAATTACCCTTTGAATCTTATTCAGTGAAAACTAGCTATCTTTTTCTAAAAGTGTTTGTCCAAATAATGTTTTTGCTGTAGCCTCTTCATCATATGTGGTTGATAAGAGATTTTGGCAAATGAGGTAGAATCTTGATTGCAAGTCTAAACAAAAACATCTTTCGTAGAGGCTATAAAATAATTATTTAGATATTAACCACAATTTGTTTTGCATAAAAACAATACCTAATCAAATTTTTTATGGCTATTTTTTACCACATCATTAACACTGTTTGGTATGTATATTGATGTGATGGAGCTAGCCTATCAATACTAGATAATGTTATGAAAAATATTAAAAACTCAATATTAGGCTACCTATTTCATATTAATGAACGCAACAAACGATATTAAAAAGATAATAAAAATAACTACAAAAAATTTGATTGGGTATTAGATAAACCACTTAAAATTTTATATACCAAATTGAATTTTTGTGCCAAGTATTAAATTTGACATTTATCTATATTAATTTACGAATAGAATGTTACATGGAATGTTTTCACAAAATTAGAAAAAAAAATTATTTTACAATAAAATTCGTAAAGCCTTAACATGTTATACTTGTAGGGGACATAACTCAGGCTATAATTACTCTCTTGGATTTTAGCGTTGTTTATTAGGACGAATCAATGCTCATTATAAGGGGGGAAAAAAAAAAGAAACAAAATGACTACATATATCACTAAAATTACCACACTAATCATTAAAATGAAAAAAAAAAAAAAGTGTTCCAAGACATACGACAATGCTCAGGTGCATTGTATTTGTACACAATAACAGGGAAATTAATGTAGCTATTGATAGAAATTGGAACCCGATCACAGAACATAAGAAGATGCCTTGATGAGAATTGGTCAATAACACAACATAAGACCTCCGTGGTGTTTTTTTTTAAATTTATTTTTTCATAACAACATCTTTACGATGGATAATGTATTGTACTAAGTACTAATCTATCTACAAAGTGAGACATCAACATGCATAAAAGCTGATAAAATTCATTAATATAAGTACCTTCCTCAATAATTCCTTACATATCAATAAAACATATAATTATATGTCTACTTTTGTTGATTTGAGAGCCCATATTCTCTCATAGTATATGACAACCCTCAATACATAAATGGGAATTACCCCATATATATATATGTGTGTGTGTGTGTGTGTGTGCGTGTGCGTGTGTGTGTGCGTGCGTGCGTGCAAGAGGAATATGGTTGTTTCAAGATACAATGATTGCATAAAGTGTCATATGAACTTTAATAACTAAATTGTGCAAGTATTTCAATATCTTCTGAGAAAAGACAATAATCGTGTTTGGTCCTTTAAGGTGCAAAATTAGGAATGATACCTATAACAAATATAGCTGTTAGTCTTCTTGTGATGATCTTCTTTATTTTTAGGCAAGAAAACAAAGTGAAAAAGTTACCATTCTATCATCACAAACATGTTTACAACATACTAGTATTTACTCTACATTGCTTCTTAAATATTCTTCTAAGAACAAAAGAATATAAGAATTATGCGTCTTGACATGTTATGTATAGTGATTATTCTGATCTCCATGTTTATAAAAACTTTGTTAATTTTGGAAGTTTGCACTCAAGTTATATATATTTATGTATATACATGTAGGTATGCATTTTATTTATGTATGTATATGTGTAAACTCAACATTTAATTAATTTTTTTAGGAGAGACATAACACTATCATGTAATATTTATACAATGATAATGATATCCAAGCTCACCCTTTAGAGAATATATTATTGTTTTTCCTTAAAAATAGGTTTTAATAGTCGTACTAGTCTTTACCTTTACTTTACAGAAGAATATCCTTAAGCTATAGAATGAAGCAATGTTTAATATCTTCTCTTTCAATGCAAGTAAATGCAAGAATTTTTTTTTCATCATCCTTTATCAATATGTAATATTTGAATTTCTTTTGTTGTGATATATACTTTAACTAATTTTTTTGACTCATCTAATCTCGTATACTCAATCATATTATATGTTGGTTATATCATTAGAGCCCATGATCTGAAAAGTACTTCTCACACTTTTTACCACGAGCTTTACCATAAAAGACAAATGTATGAATGAAAATGTTAAAATCTTACTTATTTGACATTTAAACAAATATTTTGGAACATCTTCTTAACATTTTCTTTTATTTTAGGAGAGGAACTATGCTTCATGCACAAAAATGAAATAAATTATAAAACTTACAATTGTTCAATATGGTATCTACTATATGAAGAAATTAATTTAAAAATAAAGGGTATAGTTGCTTAAAGAAAAACATAATATAGCTCATACAAAATTACCATTAGTTCCCATAGTACCATACCCAAATTGCATTCATAACATGTGATTTTTTTCAAATATGCCAAACTCATATTTTAGAAATGCGATTTTGAGTAAAATAATACTATACGAAAATTTTATCTATATTTACTCATACTAGTTATTTTAGATAACTTTATTTGAGCTACACTCTATTGGAAATGGATGGTGGATAGGATAGCAAGGTTCAAGGATCGATCGATGCTTTGCTACAGTACATGGAGAGCTTCAAAATTAGTTTCACAATCCTGCAATGATACGAAAGGATCGATTGATGCTCTACTACATTGCATGGAGAGCTTCCACATTAGGGTTCACAATTGTGTTTCAGAGGTTAGCAACACCAGATAATAGTCATATCGGTTATTTCAGAGAACAAAATTGCATGTTAGATGTGCAATTTGTAACTAGTAAAATTTAAATCACATGTTCAACATGTGATTATCGTGTATACCAAAATTGCATGTGATTTTGCTACTTTATAATTTTTTTTTTGTAAATATGGTGATTAATATCTTAGGGGTCGCAAAACTGACAAAAAAAAAAAAACAAAAGAAAACCTCAAGAAAAAGTAGAACTCGTTTGCTAAAATTCATTACAATATTTATTTTGGGCTAAATTTAAAATTATATGATATTAAAATAATAGGAAAGTTCAATAAAATGTTATAACTTCACAAATAAGTTTTTTTTTTTTCCCGGTGAATGGAAAAGAATGGAAAGCAAAAGCAATTCATTCATATTATACTTAAGGTATTTTTGGAAGGAAAAAAAAAAAAGATACTTTTCATGAGAAATTGCTATTCCTTTAGTGAAAGAAAAAAATAAAGATTCCTTATTTATTCTACGAAATAAAAAAATAACTATTCTACAATAATAAAATATAACTTCAATTTTATTCAAAGTAATTATAAATTCAAGTTACAGCCCCGTAACATTACCAACGTCGGTAGCCAGTCCATTATTAGCATCCCTAACACCATCAGGAATACAAACCATAATAGCCTCCGAAACTTGACCTTCGGCAACATTATTACAACCTTGAGAATTAAACTCCAAGAAGTCTTTCGATTTGTTTCACATAACAGAAAATAAACTATGCGAGCGTTTATTATTATAAAGAAAATATGTAAATAAAAAACTTCACATCGTTGAAAATCCTAAACAATATGGGCCATATGTGCTTTCTGATCCAATAGTCCACATCATCCGAGTCCTCGGCTGTTGCATCCAATCACTGCATTGATTTTTAAAAATCATAATAGGAACATGCATTAGCTTAATATCATTAGATTTAATTAAACAATCATGAGTTTCCTAATGATATTAACATTTTATTAACACAACATTCTTTTTTTTTTTTCTAATTAACATTCTAAGTAATACGAATCACGAAGTGAATTATAATTTATTTTAATATCAAATGTTGTTGTCATAACTTTCCTTTTAATAAAGCTAATTTGAATGCATCCGCACACATTATCTCTAATTTCAATATCATTTTATTTACATAAAAAAGATAAATAACTTATTAGTGAAAACTTACAGGGTACAAAAAGTCCCAAAATTCTAACTTAATATGCACTTCTATATTAATTAGTATTGTTATCTACATAATTTGAGTAAGTCCCACCACACACACACACACATATATATCCTTTGTTTCCTTTAATTGATTTTTTCTTATCATCGTATTTATAGCTACGATAATTGAATTTGAGTTCTCTCTCTATATATATATATATTATTTATGTATGTATCAGTACCTGTCCTATATCATGAAAAGGAGAGGTCTAACTTTTCCATACGTGTAGGATGAGGATACGAGTGCCAGTAGAAAAGGCAACATGCGTAATAAATTCTCCACCTCCTTCGGTAAGCATTTGTACATGCTCTTCCCATCTTCGGTGGCTTGCAACGTATATAAGCATGTTGATCCAATATTCAGCTATCATCTCCCATCTCTTTGCTACATCATCAACAAAGCTGTCCAGCAATTTACCTGCTAGTTCCACTCCATCTCCGGTTGCAGCAAATGCTGCAATATTACCCATAGAAAACTTTGGTAAATAGTCTCTTCCAACTTCAAGCAATTTCTCATAATCATAATCAAATCTCTTCAACTCACATATGTATGACTCATTTGTTCGAATAGCTGTTTATAGTTTCCTGGGGGTAGCATTTTCTCATGAAACCGTGCTAAATACATCAAATATTCAGATATGTATCTACTTGCATTGCATTTGGAGCCAGCTATTGATCCATCAGAGGACTCCATTTTCTTTTTATCGGAATAGTAACAGAGAGTAGTAGCAATGTGCCAAGTGAATAGTGTATGTGCATGATCAGTAGAACGTGGTTTAAACTTAACAACAGTACCATCCCTTTTGAGAGTAGTCTCACCAACTACTTCACTACGAAGAAACTCAGTAAAATTGATCATTTCCTCATCAGACCTTCTCTCCAAAAACATGTTGAGCCAATCAACAATTGCCGCGTAACTCAGCTCTCTTATTTCGTTGACATCATCATCTCCTGCAAATGTATCAAATTGTGATGTTTTGTCGACATCTTTCTCGAAAAAGGCATCAATCTCCTCCCATGGCAATAAAGAGAAAGGTAAAAAGTCACGGATTCTTCTTTCGTTTCCAGGTCGGTCAGGGGCAAGACTTCTAAGGATGTCATACTGCTTCATTCTTCTTGACCATCTTTTCTCACTAAACAGAGCTCTACTCCATGTGTGAATAAATTGAAACAGAGATTTCGCGCAGGCATAATCATTTTGATATCTATCCAACCAAATTAATGTCCAATCGGAGAATACAATCAAAATGACACCATATATCTCTAATATAACCGCACCAGTCATCACAAAATAGGTGATCAAGACATCCGATAATGGGTAAGACCACTTGGCCTCGTTGTGTTTGTGTATAATAACGAAGATAGTCATCGTTGCTATGGATGTCACCAAATATACACATCGTAGACAGATGCCCAACCAAGAATAAATTGATAAAGCTTTTGTATATAACAAATCATACATAAGCCCTATCTCAGTCTCCACTAACATGAAGGCCTTGCAAAAATCAAATTCATACGCCAAATACCAACCCGTGTTCTATTTGTAAAACGATACACCAATATGGATAGGCACGAGGAAACTTCAGCAAAATAAGTACCTCTACGATGGTCTCCATATTTTGAAGTAAATCGATGATATATTTTTAAATGTTGCAGATTTAAGAGCCCATATTCTCTCACAATATTTGACAGCTCCCAATATATATGTAGGAATTACCAAAAATGTAAGAGGATTATGGTTGTTCCAGGATTCAATAATAGCATAGAGTGCCACTCCTACCTGAATAACTAGATTGAGCAAATGTCTCAACCATAGCTTATTATCTTCTAAGGAGTAGGCAGTGATGGTGTCTGGTCCTCCAAGATGTAAAATCAAGAATGGCACCCACAAGAAATGTAGTTGACGGTTTTGCAGTGGCTCCCCTTTCAACAATTCTCCTCTATTTCGGGCAAGAAGACCAAGTGAAAAAATTGCCACTGCATCAGAAGAAACATATGCACACCAGAGTAGAATCTTAAGTGAAACTGCTTCTGAAATTTTCCTTCGAGACCCAAAAATGAAAAGAACGATTTGTATTAACATACTAAGTATGACACCTAATCGAACCTCCCACAGATACAAAAACTCGGTAATTGTTTGCAAAAGCATATCTCTTTCTTTCTTTTTTTTCACTCCAACTTAAATTATGTGTATGTGTGTGTTATGTGGGAGAGATGTAATAATGCCTTAGGTTTATATAGACCAATAAAGCTGTGGAGAATATATTAAATTCTTTTCTTCAAATTTTAGTTTTAGTATTAATCTTTACCTTTGTTTTGAGTTATAAAAGAATCTACTTTTGCATTTGTGTTTTAGAATGAAACCATGCTTATACTTTAGCCCTTTCAATGGGGTGAAATATAAGAAACATTTTTGCCATCTTTAATCCATATAGTAATATTGAATTTTTCTATTCAGCCATATCTTTAAATAATTAAATCAAATTAAAAAGACAAATGAGACAAGATTCATGTAGTCTCAATATGTACAAGCATATTACAATTTGTCAATTAAAAATAGTGTTATCAAAACAAGGCTAGGGGTTTGGTTCGAACATGTTAACGGATCAAGGATCAAACTAATGTCAATAAAAAGTAAAGATATAAGGGACATTTTAATTATTAAAGACAAATGTATAAGATATCACTAAATTAAATATATATTTGGATCAAATTAATCAATTAGCTATTTGACGCAGCGGAGGTATGAAAAGAAACTTATCGCAAGACGTTGATTCGCGCACAAATACCCGGCTTGCGATATTCAAATATCTATTGATTCGAGAATACCTAAATATCTGGCATCAAAAGTCGAAATCTACACAAAGATAACGAGTTTTGGAATAGAGAAAACACTCTCAAGGAAATTTCATTAAAAAAAAAACAATCTATATTCATATGCCATAGGGCTTACATATATATAGGCAAGCTTGAAAGCTGCCATAATCGAAAAAGGACTAAAACCTATTAAATAATATTAAATAGCATTTAAAAAGAAAAACTAAAATTGATATCTATTAAAAGACATTAAGTCCTATGAAACTGACATCTTATTAAAAGAAATTAAATCCTATTAAAAATCCTACTAAATGATACTAAAAATTATTCTTTAAAAATATTAAATGATATTCTAAAGGCATTGACCGCATTATTAATTACAAATTCGAAAAACCCAAAAGACATGTAAAGTACGCCGCTCCAACACCGGCAGTATAGAATTAAAGGCTGGCGGCATAGGTTGCCGACATAGGATTTTCCGTATCTTTATCCTATGCTGCATCATTGTTATATTCATATAAGCATATACCTTGAAAGCAAAGTATAAGATAATGATTATATTTTGTAAATTTATAGTATAGTATGAATATATATTTAAAATTTTAGTAATTTTTTTTTTCCTTGAACTAGGCTAATCGAGTTATGCTCCAAGTCAATTTGGGTTATGCCAATCTAGGCCAAAAGCATGGATTGACTTTGTAACGCCCTAAAATTTAATAAAGGCAATTGCCACCACATATAATGCTTTATATATTATACACTCAGGCTTCCTTTAAAAGAATTTTGTTTGCGTTAAGCATTGCTAGCTAGTTTAATTTCTGAAACCATTTAATTAGATTCTAGAGACAACTGATTTATAACAAGAAAATAAACTAAATAAAAATGTTTCAAACTTCTATTCACACTAGTAAATCAACTTTCTAAAAAACAAAGCTTTATAAAAACTTATTATAGAGATATAGGCTCCACAAGACCCCTTTAAAGAAAATACAATTTCAAAGATAAATCCAACTCTTTATAAAACAAAACAAAAATAAACTAAAATATAACCATGGTCCTAACTTATTTCACACCTCCTCCCATAATCTTTAGAAATGCCCATAACCCAAGTCAACATCATCATCCATCATCATCATCATCATCATTAATCATCTTCACAACTCATCCCCATCAACATCAATAACAACAACACCATCATCATCATCAATATCAAATCATCACCATTGCTATAATACTTGGGAAAAGACAACAACAGTAATAATGAGTCGAAGCCTAGTACACAGTAACACAATTACACACGAAGTGATACGCCAGCTTAACTAAACGCAATGTAGCAGCAACAATTTATTATCTTTAAATTAAATTAATCAAATCAACACTAGATCACACACAATCTAAAACAATCCTGAGAACCGGGGTCTTGAATAATAACAGCTGCTTAGGGGGTTAATATAGACAGCCCGAATATCGATATCCTCCACATAATGTTACAAGAAAATAGCTTTATCTAGAGTTTACAACCGTTACACAACTTTGCTCATCCCAATCCATAACATTATATAGTTCAGTCATACTCATAAAACATGAACCAGATCATATTACTTCCTTCTGAGTCTAAGCAGACGTTGTACCGATACCGTTTGCCTCATTGGTTACCCACTGAGCCACTTACAAATGTCATTGCATCATGACGAAGGTAGCCTAAAGGCCTAACTACTGTGCCCCCTCGGAACAAGGCTGTTGCTCCCCTAACTAGATTTGACGGTATACGCACAAACAACACTCATCAATTATTAAACTAAGTTTAAGTTTTAGTCCATTTAAAATGCCCATCTTCGCATACAACACGCAAGTCACTGTGCACCTTTTATATGAAATCCAAACAAACTCTCAGAAGCCCTTTCAGAAGAAATATCAGATATCCATATCTGTTTAAGAAAATTTAAACTCATATAAGAAATTAAATTAATAATTTATTTACATGAAACTTTTATTAAAATCCTATATGATCATACACTAATTAAGAACTCCACCATGGCTGCGAGATTCGCCCACCAAGATACGAACAGTTTTTCATTATCTATGAACGTATTTCTTTTCACTTTGGTTATAATATTTTATTACAATAACATCATCAAAACATTCATTTTCAAAAAAAAAAAACACTCTTTTGCCAAAGAAGCATACATTGGAAACAACATACTCCCTATATTATCTATATTTTATTGTAACTCATTAACCAAAGCCAATTATTAGTTATTAAGCTTATTTTAGTTAACTTAGCCAAATTGATTAGATTCAATCATTTAATTCCATTACTAAGCCAAGGTGATTAAACCTAATCAATCTAAACTCATTTTACCTCATTACAACTTATTAGGTCAAGTAAAACTTACGTTTATTAACTAATTTCATTTTATATTTAACTTTTATATTTAACCCAATTATATATTAAATCTAAAATTCACTTAACTCATGCCTAATTATATAAATTAACTAACATAATATTCTAACTATTAATCATCTATTTCATTTTATCTTTCTTGTTTTATTTATTTTATTTTGAACAGCACTAGAGAATAGACCACACACGTGATGGGGGCTGTGATCATCTTCACCCACCTCATCACACCCGTGATGAAGGCTATGATCACCAATACGGGTCTTGTCACGCTCGTAATAAGGAAATGACACCTCTTCTCTTGGCATGATATAGGTTGTTTCCTTTAAAAGTTTTTATCAGAGGAGATCACGCCCTTCGTAATGGTAATGATCTAAGCCGTGATGTTCATCACTTGCAAAACACGCTCGTTATCTTCCTTTACGTTTTGATCAAAGGAGATCATAGCCCGATCACCCCTGATTTCCTTTTCCACACACATCACGGGCCATGTTACAGCCATAATAAACAGGGAAATCATGCTTAATTTTTTCTTTGTCTTTTACACAAACTTTTTATTACTTGTTTTCAACATTCATTGACAACAACTTGTTATTAGCATACACATCATAATCTTGTCTCATAAACACTTCGATATACATATCTAAATCATACTCCTTCATTTCATTTTATTAAACACTTAGCCTACACATTATGCAATATTTTGGTTTTTAATAAATATTTTTATATCTTTTGTTTATCAAGATCATCTCAAGTTCTACATGCATTAAACTCTATTTCTACATTTATATGCGTAAATAACAACTAAAGCAAGGAAAATAACAAAAGTTATTTTTTTAGACAAATCTAACTTCTTGATCTTTTCTATCACTACTTCTCCTAAGTTCTTGGAGTTGTTTCTGCATGATTTCTATCATCTATCTTATTTCCTATCTTTGATTTCTTCTATAGTATTGTTAAATTTGAGATTTAGGGTTTAAATTTTAAGAAAGAAAAGAAAAAGAGAAGAAGAAGATGATGATGATGAAGGAAGAAACGTAAGGAAAAAGTAAGTGAAAAGGGGAAAGTAGCAAACATAAAAGGAAAAAGGTAAAGATTTTTAGGATATTTTAGAATAAAGATATTAGATTTAAAACTTTAGATCAATATCTTTAATTTTTAAAGTATTTAGGAAATAGTTTCTGAATCGATAGGTTAGAAATTAAAATCTTAAAATAAGAACTTAATTGATAAACTTACTTTAAATCAAATTGATACAAATTTGATCTGGGCTTAAGAACTGATATTTTAGACAGACAAACAAATTCAAAACTTGTGAGGATTTATGAATTGGAATTTAGATTAAAGTTTAAGGATTTAGGAATCCACTAAACATTTTAAACAACATGTTTAGGGTTTAGGTGTTTGAGAATCAAAATCTTAAATTTCAACTTAAATATATTTACTAAATTAATTTCATCGATTTATCAAATCAAAATTCATTATCTATATTATTTGATTAATTAAACTATCTAATTCCAATTTCTAACTTAGATAAATGTTTGTGTAAACCCCGGGAATTTTTCACATTAGTAAACGACCTTATAAAAGATTGTATAAACTAGATAATAGATTTAGATTCTAATTGAAGTCTAATAATAGATTAATATTTAGACTTTGGATAGATGAAGAATTTAGGAACCGAATAAAGAAATTCTTTAACCTTAGTTAATACCAAAAACGAGATTTTGTATCTTGAATGAATAATTCAAGATATGATCTAAATATAGACCTGAAACCTGAAATACAAATAGGTTTAAAATAGAAAAAAATGAATATATGGATTAAATGATTGTTTTTTATTCCGATAATGATTCGAGGTTAGAATAACGAGTAGTGGTGAGTTTATATTTAGATTTAAACCCTAAACTCAAGATTTCTAGTTAAAATTAAAAGCTACTAATAAGAATTCGTGTTCAGTATCAAAACTAAAGATATAAATATAGTTTAATTTCCGTATTAAGTCCAATATTACATAAATGATTATTTACGCTTATAAACAGCAACCGATGATCCAAAAATGAACCGTTAAGATTTTAAATACACAATGAAAATACAAACTGTTGAATAACTCAAAATCTAAACTCCAAACAAATAATCGGATCACGCTATTGTTCTAAACCAAGTTTTCTTAAGCTATCGGAGCCTGAAACAAAAATTGACCTAACGAGCTTAAGAAATCCAAATTGCGGGAGATAAAATTATACGAATAAATAACTACGTATATATATAACCTAAATTTGTATTATTTGAAAATCTAAATGTATTGCATAACCCTATACACATATTTTTGTACAAAAACTTCCAAATATTAGCTGATTTATACCCATATAACTCGTTTAATTATCTCAAAACTCAATTAAATAAATAAACTAATATATATATATATATATATGAATTTGGCTGCTGATTTCAGTGGAGGATACGGAGAAGAAAAACACAGCCGAAATCCAACCAATAATTCCCTCAAATTTGTCAAACAAATTAACCACTCCACCAATCACATGTTGCCAAGTCATACTAATATTAATTGCCATGAAAACAACATATCAAACACAACCAAAACTGGAGAGAAATTGATGGAGAAGACGTAGCCAAAACCTTCTTCTTTTCTTATATATATATATATATATAACAAATGCATTAATGGAGGCACAAACAAATTCCATTATTTCTCAACTTTTCCAGAACGAAATAGACTCCAAACAACAACCAAAACGAATCAAAAACAGAAAACAAACCGATCAAAACACCTAAGCTCGGATTGAAAGAAGAACAATACTAAAAATACTTGAATACAAGCTCTAAGGTAAGTTGTTGGAGTTCAAATGATTTCTTTTCGAATCTAAGCTTTATAACTGACTTATGACAATCTTAGGAACTTAATAAACACAAACACGAGCTTAGGATTACATCAAACAAGCTCTAACGAGGTAATAATCCAAAACCCTAGCTTTATGGTCTAAGAATCCAGATCTATATATTTATGTTTTTAAATGTGTTCAAACGTGTTTTATGTCTTTATATATGATATATAAACACTTAGAAATAGTTTGAGTATGTTTTTAACGTGTAAAAATCAAAGAACATGAATTGAACCGAGGAGGAAGATGATGAGCAGTAAAACACTGCCTCAAGGCCGGCAGTGTAAACGCTCAAACCTGGCGGCTTACATGGATAGGCCGGTGGCTTATAGGTGGCTTACACTAATTAGAGGCTACATAAAATAATTTTTCACGTAAAAATTAAACGTAAGCCGGCTTCCTGGAGATATACGTTGACGGCATAGGGCCGGCGTACGTTGAAAGCCGACAGCTTTCAACACCGGTGCACTCGATATGAAAATTTCTACAAAACCAATTTTACACCGGCATCTGGACTTGAAGGCCAGCTTTGAGTCCGTACAGCCAAATTTTTATTCAACGCAAGTTTTTCTGACCTAAACAAAAACTATATATATATGTATATATAATATACTTATTGAATATATATATATATATATATGTTGTATGAGAATTTATTAGATAATTAAATAAATACAAGTATTCCAAACAATATTTAAACTAATATCTAATAATTATTGCAATCCTAAGCTTAAGAAAGATATTGAATATTAATTAAAGTTAGTATTAGTCTAATATTTGTTTTAACAAGATAAAATAGGTAAGAATGGAAATTGAAATAAGCTAATTTTTTGAGTAATGTGACTTTTAAAAATAACAAAACAATTATGCGAGAAAAAGGAGAAACACGACAACAAAGTAATAATAATTACCAAAATATCGAGTCTAGGACACTAATCACAAATAGGGATTTAATTAATTTGTATTGATGAATAATTTGTCTTAAATAGGTGACATTGATTCACTAGAAGATCTACCAGCAGATTACTACGTATCGGTATGAGCAGCTGAGTAATTCAGTCATATTGTACTAGTTGTGTTTGTAAATAGTCAAATATATAATGCAAGATAATCAAATGAATGTTTGTTGAAAGTATGACTTGATTTGAGTATATGATTGTTAAATATCTTTATAAAAGCGATAATGCAATGATTGATGTTATGCAGTAGTATAATGATGATTGTATGTAATGTATGGTCACTTTGAATTGATTAAGACTTATTAACCTAACAAAATAATAAGAACATGCATTACACAAATGCATTATTGCATATATGGTTGTGACAGCCTATTACTTATTAATATTTCGGATCTCTGTTTTCACTGGTTGATCTAATGTGTAAGTTCTTCCAAGGTTCTGCTTTGGTCTGGCGTCCTATGAGGAAAAAAGGCACTGAAGAACGTCGCCCGTTAGAATCGCTTTGAAATGATTAATACTTAGGGAGTTCTAAGGGGATTGCAGAAGATGGTTTGTTTAATCAACTAATTCAAAGTGATAACCTTAAAACGAGAAATCGTTGATTCTCCTGTGTACTTAGTCTCTCTTGGGCAGGTGGTCATCAAGTTTTGGTCTTCAACCCCATTAAAAAAGGGCGTAAATCTTTTCCTGTTTGGATTCTAGATCAT